>JAGDQP010019429.1:0-28669 GCA_022664845.1 Lepisma saccharinum
AATGTTGTATAGCACCAAACTTTATGATTGTTTCATATGTTTGGCACGAATACATATTGTATACGCTGGAATTTTTTTCGTAGGACTATGATAGGTGTAAATGTAGCCAACTACCTGTGAATCATAAAAAATCGGATTTTTTTTTTTTTGTAAAATTTCATATTTCTTGCTTTCCTTCTTCTAAATATGAAGCACAATGGAATTACATGATATACCGTTGGAATCTCTGTTTCATGTGCTTTCCATCGAGGTTTCATATATAATTTTCGGGTAATTAGGGAGGGCACCAGAGTCGCCAAAATTAAGGCCTTCGCCTATTAACAGTTTCACGCTTCTAAAACAAATTTTGCCGCCAAAGACTACGAAAGCTACCAAAATTGATTTCGATTTTCGTAATGTGGACAAAAATGAGAATAAAATGACACCCTTCTCGTCTTTAAGGTGGCCCACTTTCCACCATAGCTGATAGTCTATATATCTCTCCCTCCTGTTTTCCTGACAACCTTTCTCGCCTTTCGTCCATTGTGCACTCTTTCATGTCAACATATGTTTCTTAATCACCTTCTATCTCAATATCCTTAATCGTACGAATCAGTATAAAATTTTCTTGGGTTAATTCTAAAGCTTCCGCTTCCACTGAAGCTTGTCGTTCTTTCTCTGGCTGATTCAAACTATCCATTAGAATTTCAAATTTTAAATGTCTCTTTTCTATTCTCACCTTTAGTATTTTCTCGTTTTCAATCATTTCTTATATTCTCTCTTTCTCACGTTTTCGTTCTTTTTCCAAACGTTTCCGTTACTTTTTTCCCCGTCTCTGTTTTCTTTTCTTCTTCTAGGCGTCTCCTCCTTTAATTCATTTCCTGTAATTATATTGCTATTCCTTCGTTACTGATTATGGTGGTTCCTCGTTGTTACGCTTCTTCGGCTGCATTTTCCTCTGCGTAGCGTGACAACGCATCCATTCAACCAAGGGTCAATCAGACCATTTTCCTATTCCAGTTCATAGGCTTCATTGGTCCTATCTTCCTCCTGTTCTGTTGTTCTCGTGCCCAGACTCTGCGGTGCCATATTTATGTAATGATTTGGACATCCCGTAACAACTGGTAAATACTCTGATTTTCAAAACTCCTTTCGAGCTTAACGAAAGCTCACAACAATTTGCCCGGTCGTGGGTATACTTCTTTATACGAAATTAATTCATGACGTGACGTATGCTAAGATCCCCACTTGTCCCCTAGGACTTATCAAAACTCTAGGAGGGGCCAAGCTTAACAGGTAGGTAAAAGTGCCTAGAGTGTTTCACTCTGGTAGTAACCTTTTAAGCGTAGCCAAAATAAATCTATGATGGTATAAAGACTAATGATAATGATGCAGAGAATATTTATTTCTCCACAAAACAAGTTTAATCCGTTCTTTTTTAGTGTCTACCCATTCAAAGGGGTACACCCTTTCTTTGGGGAGGGAATTTATTTCGGAAGGGAGTTTATTTTTAGAGGGTAAGTTGGAGGATAGGGTTATCTTTATTCATACATTGTATTAGGACATCGTGTTAATTTGCATCCTTGGCTTCTTATTCACTCTTCGTTTCCAAGTTCATATGGCATCGCTAGATTTGATCCTTTCTGTTATGAATAACATACAACATAAAACATGTAATGACAGTATATTAACATTAAGATGCTCGGCTAAAGGAATTAGAGTGCGTAGTATATAACAGAAGATGGCTGAAGAGGTATGTGAATATAAAAGCTAAGTATAACAATAAGTAATAAGAGTGAGAAGCATATACTGTCAAATAAATTTACATATTAATATGGAATAAATGTTTGTAATGGTGAGATGAAAAATGTATGCTGTGCACATTGATGGGACAAACACAATTATAGAGTAAGAAAGACAAATATTGGGTTATCTTCTGCTTCGTCGCTGCTCGAAGCTTATGTGACACAGATGAGCCTTTGTTAGAAATATTGATGAAACACTTGTGCTGTGATGAATAAACGTGCGGTGATAGATGGTTTGGGCGATGTATGACTAGTTCTGATTCAAGAGGGTAGTTATTGTCTAGGCTATGAGAGTATATGGTAAGTAAGTTCTGTAATAGAGAATAGGAACATTTTGTAGGTGAATCGTGAGTCCATTCGTTGGTATAAGTAGGCTGTTGGTGAAGGAAGATGTATTATGTAGGCCAATTTTAAAGCTTGGTTTTCGGAAATGGCAAGACGTTCGTATAGCTCATTCGGAGCAACGATCCAACTGGTGTGTCCATATATTAATGCTGGTCGTATAAAAACTTTATATATTTTGATGACAGTCTGAGTATATAAGCCCCATGAGGTGACAACCAATCTTTTCAGTAAATTGGGAAGTTGTGTAGCATGTTTACTAATTTTCTGCATTTGTGACTTCCAAGATTGTTTGGTATCGAACATAACCCCTAAATATGTGACCTGTGGATGATGCCTGACAGGACTTTCGTTTACTTTGATGTGAAAAAAATTGTGGTTTCGACGGATACGAGAGCGGCATCGAGGTGGAAGGATGATGAGAGCTTGTGTTTTCTGTGTGTTAATCAGTTTCCATTTTGTTCACCAGTTTGTGAAAGCATTAGCAATAGATTGTATGGTTGTCTTTATTGAATGGATGATGTTTCGAGTAGCTAGAAAGACTGTGTATCAGTATACTTATATAGCGATATCTGTGGTGGGAGTTGCGGCATGTCTGAAACATACATGATATATAATAATTGTGAAAGAACAGAACCCTGAAGGACACCACAATGGAGAAAATAGGATGAGAAGAAGCACAGTTGATGTACGTGAGTCTTGTAGATAAGAAGGACAAAATGAGGCGAATATAGGAGTGAGGAATATTAAAGGAATGAAGTTTGTAGATTAGACCAGTGGCCAAACTCTATCAAGAGATTTCTCCCTCCAAGTCAAAAAGTAGTAAGTAGGAAGATTTAGAAGTATTATACTAGTTGGTTATAGCATTTGATAGTCGAAGAAGTTGATCTAGTGTGCTTAGTTTGGGACGGAAACCTGATTGATGAATAGGTGGTGTTCGTTGAGATGTTCATGAAGGCGGTGGAGAAGGATTTTTTCAAAGATTTTACTCAAACAGAATGTTAAGTGATTAGGGCGCGAAAATGAAATGATAGTAGGAGGGGTGTTTGGTTTTATGAAAAGAACGGGAGGAGATGATTTGATAAGCTTGAATGCTATATTATCAATTCCTGGAGCTGTGTTTCGTTTCGAATGAATGACTGACTGAATTTCATTATCTGTGATGGGAAATGTAAGAAGTGTATCTTCGAGGTGGTGCAGAGTGCTTGGCTGTAAGTAAGAGGGTTATTAGTGAAGAGATGTTCAATTTTATTGTGAAGTTCTGTGCGAAACAAAGTGATGGTTGGTGTGAAGATGGTTTGGAAAAAATCTGCAAAACCATGGGCTTTTTCTTCGTCAGTAGTAAAAGGTTGGTCATCGGGTATGAGAGGATAAGTAGTACGCTGATATTTACCTATTAATTGGTGAAATTTTGTCCAGAACTTTGCTGGATGACTTAGCATTGAAAGGTGATTGCATGTTTTTATCCATCTGTGTCGTTTGTAGGCGTCAATGTAATTTGAGATCATTCGCTTCCAAAGTATGTGCTGTCTTAAAGATTCGGGGGTTCTGGTTTGTATGTAGGCTCTGAAAGCTCTGCGAGATGCTGAAATGGTAGTCAAAAATTGAGGTGGTACAAGTGGTTTGTGAGTTTGACGTGTCTTTAATGGTATATTATTTTTTGTAGCTTGATTAATGGTGGTTGTCATATTGTCAATGCTACTGTATAATTATTTTCTGTTTGTGGTTCTGTATGCTCTTGCAATGATTCAGTTGTTTCAGTCTGATGCGATATCCAATCTGCGTTGGCGTAGTCAATATATTTAGTGATTTGATTATCTTGCTTTTTAGTGTTCGGTGCTGCTATGTCCAAACGAATGGGTGCATGATCACTTCCGAAAGAAGGAGTACTCTGAAATTGGCTATAGTCAATGAGGAAAAGCTTATAACAACGTCTGGGGAAGTTTTTGAGTTCAGTCTGGATGGTGATGGAAGATCGTGAAATTTGGTGTTTGATGCGATATTTACTTACTGTCTAAATTGCTGCTTTTCAATATTGGATCGGCTTTGGAAATTTATATCGGCCATGACGAGATAGTATCAGAAATGGTTGTCTATATATTGAAAAACTCATGGCATTGCATGACCACGACGGATATAGATAGTACAGAACGTACTGACTCTAGCTTTTGAATAGACTGTGGCCATGGTGTGTTCTGGAAGATGATGTTGAGGAGGCAGTGTGTGAGATCGAGTTGAAATCGTCCTATAGTAGCCTATTGCTATACCTCCTTCAGCTCGAACTATGTGTTGTGGACAGTCAGAACGGGTGAGTGCGAATTTTAATATTCTGATTGATTGTCGAGGTGTAAGGAAAGTTTCATTGAGTACAAAAGCTGTGACATGTTCTTCTCGAAGGAACTGTTCAAATGTGTTTGAAGTGATCTGATAAAAAGTTAACACTACACTTATGATTTTAATGATCATTGTCAGGTGTATTTTCAATAGGATTGACGCTGAAATTAGCATAAGGGCCAGAATAAGCAGCATTCAGATGAACACCACAGACTGATTTCCCTGCATTGGTTGGAATGCGGTTTCGTTGGAAGGGATGAATGTTCTGGAGCACTACGGTCATGAAACGAAGGAGAACTTCAATGGGAATTGGATGTTTCAATGAGTTGTCAGGTACAGTGGACTTATCTATGGTTTTTGATTGTCACGGTTAATTCAAGTTTATCTGGGAGAGGTCCTGGTCGATGTTGGCATTTGTAGCTGTATGTCGGATGGTTCTGGTTACAGGTGAACAGGATGGTGGTTTCTGTAGATTCGGGCAATTTGAGGTTGAGTTATTTTTTTTTTTAGTTTCCACAAATTGGTATGTTGGGGCAGTCTTTTGTCCGGAACTGATTGTGCGTTTGGCAGCGTTCGTAACGGATAGCTATAGGTGAATGAGTTTTAGATGGTTCTATTCTCTAGATACGGCTGTAAATAGGTGCATCATTCAGAAGAAGATCATCGATAGTGTTTTGTTAGTCAGTTAAAACTCGAACTAGATATGTTGGTCCGGTTGAACAGCGAATACGTATGCAACGTTTGATTTCAAATCCTTCGGATCTTAGTTCATCGGTGATTTCTTCATATGTGTAATCAGGTGTTACTCCTTTAATAACTACAGATAATGTTGGTGTTCTTCGCGGAGGAGGTGCTTGCTTTCTTGTAGATGGATTTAGTGGTTGAATGTTAGCTTTCAGTCCGAAGATTTCATATGAGACCTCGTTTCTGATTTTGAGAGCTACTTGTTGACTGTATTATAATTTCGTTTTTGGTGAAGATTATTTGATGAGTTTCTGAGTGTGGAAGGTAATTCTGGAGTTGATGTAAGAATTGCTTTGAAGTTTTGAATTTGGGATCTGCATTTACTAGAAGGAAGCTGTAGATTGTAGGTGAATAAACATTAGAAATTGAATGTCGTCTAGATGTTGGAGCAGCTTGATGTTGTTTAGTATTCATGGAGACTGACTCATCAGAAGCATTACCTGAAGGTGATAGAGATCTTGAGCGTGGTTCTTTGGACTTTGGAGATAATGAAGTATCGCTGCATCGCTTTAAGATGATGAATGATCTTTTCCAAGGATGGATCCCTTGGTCCCCTTGGGGCCCAAAGGGGTCCTCCTAGAAGTTGATAGTCCCTGTATCCCTAGGGCCGCAGCCTAGATCGTACGAAAACTCAGTGAAAATAATACAGTGTACAGTGCAGAAATGAATAATGAAATACATATAATCAGTCTTTGTGCAATGACTGCTTTTCTGAAACTAACTTCTCCTTCTGACACTGAACAATACCGTCGATCCTATTGAGACCGTATGCTTGCTTCTTCGAATGTGCGTACTGCAACACAAATTCCTCGGTAGCAAGCTAACGAATCCCAACTAGGGTAGGCTAAGTTATGCGTTCTTTTTTATAAAATGCCCGCGCTGAGGCCGTGGTTAAAACCCGCTGAGAGGGTTTTATCCTCTTTTCGGGAAGGAACTTCAGTTATGTTATGAAAGAGGTCAGTTGGATGGTCTTTGGATAGAAAATGTTTTATCATATATTTATGATATCAATATCAATCAGCTTTGCACTTATAACCATTTTGGAGATATGAAAATCAAAGTGACAATGTGATGGAGGATGGTGATGATGTGCACTAAGACGTCATAATAATGAACAGAACAGATTCATGATTATCTTCCCGTCTAGGGGCGACTCTAGACATTGATGCAAAAACAGATTAGCCCTTGTCGCACATTGATGATTAAGTCATTTTCATAAACGACAATGTGAAATGAATATGGAGGATAGTCTGGAGGAGTCATTGGATGTGAAGATAAATAAACATAAGGTCCTGAATATATTACTTGGAAGTTTGGCTTGAAAACGATAGCTGCTGCAGATTGAATTTCTTGAAGAAGTCTAGATCTAACAAATAGAAATGCGTTTTGTAAGGCGAGGGTGATGATTGCTAATGCTTGTTCAATGATGATTCGCTGTTGTGCAGAAGTGATATGGTTGTGTTGTTTTCTCAGATATGCGTAACGTACTATATATATACAAGTTCGTCAGGTTCAAGAGTAGGTCAGCCTTTGCATTTGTAGCTATATGTTGGATGTGGTTCACTACAGGTGTTTGCATTTAGGTGGATTTGGAAGATTGGTGCAGGCTTTTCTTTGATGTTGTTGCAAACAGTATCCACATGTTGGTGTGTTTTCACAATCTCTAGTGTAATGGTCATTATACTTTTGGCATTTCGCACCGCGCACAGAAAGAGGTGGTGAAGTTCGTGATGTTTTGACTCGATGGCATTTTCTATAGATGTTTGCACCTTGTTATAGAAGATTGTCGAAGGTTAGTTGATGATTTGTTAAGACTCTGACCATATAGCTCGATGTAACCTGCTGTGTTATGATCCTGAGACATTTGATGATGATGTGTCCATCTTGCCTTAGTTCTTCTGCTTCTTCGTCTGTGACGTTTAGATCTAACCCTCGAATCACTACGGATAGCGTAGGAAGTTAACGTGATGATGGTTGGCAAATCGGTTTGTTTTCTAGTTTTGTCTGTTTAACATGTTTTCCTAAAATTTCGAAACTGTATTTGTTACGGATAATTGTAGCAAGTGTGGCGTCGGATGACTGAACAATGATTCCATTTCTAGTTGGTATAATGCGAGAGATGGTGTCTCGAGGTACATACTTCAGAAAATTGCTAGTTGAGTATGAGTTCTTCTTTCTACAGGTGAAGTTTTTATATCACTAAGCACATTATGCAACTTAGTTGGTTAACATATAAAAAGACGATCAAATAAAATGTTAATATCATCTTTTGGGTTGTAACGGATATTTTGTAAATAACATAGAAACTTCTTTAAACATGAAAATTATTAAATACAAAATGATTTACAGTGATAACATATTTTTACTTCCGGCATATAGATGGTGCTAGAATATAAATTTAATGATCTAACGTTCATTAAATCAGCGATCGTGTCAAACATTACCATGAAGGATCTAATCCGAAGTTCACACTTTCTGGAAAACAACTTGGCCTGACAAAACTTAACGTATCATAAAGTGAACTTCTGTTTCCAACCGTAACTAACCTTATAGATCAGTTCCATGTAAGTAATGTTATAGATTGCGATCACACATATAAACACTCATTACATATTATTATTATTAGTAGTAGTAGTAGTAATATCTCCTTAATAATATTTAATTGCATAAACACAGTGAATATTTACCGGTAATTGTAAAGGCAATGAAGGTAATTTACTCTGTTACTGTCTGTTAGTCGTTATACATTTTGAATTTTGTGGGATAATATTTCCTCATATAATTTTATTACATTATGCATGGCAATGAAGGAGAATTAATATTTACTTGAATAAAGTGATTCAGTCATTGTGTTGACCCTCCTTTCCACAAATGAGTGCTGTAAGCAATTCATTACCATATATTCCCCTGCTGATCGTTAACTAACTGCTGTGGTTTTCAGCTTGAATTCTTTTATGTTTTATACCTAATTCAATAGAATCTGATTCACTTCCTTCTTGTCAGGGATTCCACCAAGTTTTCAGTTTTTTTTTGGGGGGGGTAAAGTCAAATTTGGGTGTAATTGAAGTTTTTGCATGTTTTTCTATCGATTTTTTACCGTAAATGTACTAAAGGTAGGTGGTGCGCTGGAAAAATTGAGGGGTGACAGCCTCCACAGGGGGAGTTTGGCAGAATCAATGCTTCTTCTGATGATGGTACTTCTCTAAACATTTGTTCAATGACCTCAGGATAGCATAAACAGAATTATGCGATCTATGTCGGAACCGAATCAGATCAGAACAGAAGCGAAAATCAAATCAGAGTGTTTCCAACATCAGATCAAAATCTTACTGAAATGTAACCAAGTTTGTTGCATAAATGTAAAGGTAATCAGAAATTCTTTCCCCTTTTATAAATCAATGAGTCGAACTTTAACAATAAATAATACATTTGAATGATGCAGACACGAATCAAATACCGTACTTCTCAGAGTAGAAAGTTAATTTTAGAAATAATTGCCAAACCACCATTCCGTCGCCGGTCACTCGTCAATATAAACGTAAGACCAAGCGAAAATCTAATATTAATTGCATTTCTCTGTTGGTGCGTTTTTAAAATTACTCTGTGTCCCCCTCCGCCACTGATGTTCAACTCAGTGCTACTAATTTCCCGTTCGTGCGAACAACTCCATAAGATGTAACGTCAAGTTGAATCGAGCTGGCTAAATGTTGTCTGACATTGAGGTCACTGCGAAGCAACCCTTGCCGTTAGTGAGAAATATGCCTCCATAATAATATGTTTGCACAATAATGTTAAAATATCAATACTATGACAATTAAGAATGCATTTTTTAAACATATCTGGAAATATTTTCTGGGTAATATAGACTATGATTCGAAGCGTATTCATACATCGAAAACATAATGAAAATATTTCCAAATGTTTTAAGAGCACATTTTGGAAATACAGCGTAATGTTTAAATGAACATGTTGAGGTTATGGTTGGATGAGATTGTTTGTCGGAATGGTAATGATATTCTAGATCAGAGCTGTATTTGTAAGGTGTTCACACATGGGAGTTTAGTGAATTGAGGCTAATGAATCACACCTAAAATGATGTGTTATTTATTGTGCAGGATAAATGCGTTTTATGTATGAGAGTTGGAGTGGTTGATGGAGGGATCAATGTTTGACTTCGTTTGTAATGTTTTTTCCCCCGTTACAAGGACATTTTGTAGTTGAGCTTAGGTGACAGTTTGGATTTACCTTATGAAGATACCACTGAAATTGAATATTCAGGAAATTCTTGCAAAACGTTGTCGGGAGTTTGGTATAAAGATGTCAGCATAAATCGACACTGAATGAGACATTGAATTTTTGTTACCGAACATGCACAGTTGTAGATTTAGTACACTTGACAAATACTTCAACAAGAAAATGATGGTTACGGATATTTCCACAAGAAAAAGATTATTGTTCGTAGGCTTGGAGTGAACAGTACGTGCTTA
This sequence comes from Lepisma saccharinum, assembly GCA_022664845.1. Taxonomy (NCBI): domain Eukaryota; kingdom Metazoa; phylum Arthropoda; class Insecta; order Zygentoma; family Lepismatidae; genus Lepisma; species Lepisma saccharinum. The sequence goes on from JAGDQP010019429.1 coordinate 9,692, forward strand.
GTTCTTATATCAATTACTTGCAAATAGTAATACCATTACACTAGTACAGTTTCCACTCTTTCTACAGATGATTACAGTTTCCAAAATGAGTTTCTTATACTACGTGCATTTATGTCATGATGATGGTCAAATTAGATCACGATCACTGTATTTCATTTATTCAGTGTTTTGATTTGCTTAAACAAACTTTTCATATGATAGATATTGGTATAAAAATAAATTATTTTTCTCCCCTAAAGTGTGTAAGACTACATGCATACATATACATAAGTGAATAGTTGATATAGACTATCATAAGGCTTTTCACCTGTATATACAGTTCCGTAAGGCTTTTCACCTGTATGTGCAATTCCGTAAGTCTTCTCACCTGTATGTGCAGATCCGTAAGGCTTTTCACCTGTATGTGCAATTCCGTAAGACTTCTCACCTCTATGTGCAATTCCTCTAAATACTTTACAGTAGATAGTATCTTAAATTTACCACGTTGTAAAGTTTGTCTCTTCAATACTGAACAGTACAACAACAATCTATCTCTCAAGAGTTCTGCACAAAAAAAGTTATATTTTTGAAGTAGGGCTTTACACGATGATTACACCTTCAATGTTCGCAATTGTCTGAGTAGAATTAGTTAATATGCATCCATTACCTTACCAACTATATACATATTATGGACGTAGAACTATTCTAGATAGATGAAACAAACTAATGATAACAACGAGATTAAAATGATGATCACGATCGTACGATGCTGAAGATAGAGTATTATGCACATATAAAAAATGTCACAGTTCACTAAATTCGGTTTTTAGTCAATGTTTAGTGACAAACGTGAGTAGTTCGTGTCTGGCTTCATTTGTATGAACATTCGTTTGACTAGAATTAGTTCTAAAACAAGAAACATATTGATTATATTTTATATAGCTACTGCTTGTCGATTAATTGCACAGATGGGTCTTATACGGCTTAACTTGAATTATTTTTCCGACAAATAAAAGTTGTACTTTGGACCCTGTCTAGTAATACTAAGATACATCTCAATACCATAAAAATCTTCGCATCAATTCCACGCTCTAGGCTGCATCACTCCTACTCAGTTCATATGACAACTGTTTCTTCTTAATGACTAACGAACATTCTGCCATAAGCTAACGATGAGAACAATTTGCAAGACTAATCATGACACGGGCACTCGCTCCTAAACGGCGGTGTCATGCACGTGTAGAGAATACATCTCCCTCGACGACTGCTCACTCTCCCTGCGGACGGCACGTCGGAGTAAATACACAATCTTGTTTCTGCCACAAATAGTTGGCATTCCCCAAACCACCAAAGCACAAGTGTTCGGGCGCGACGGCTAACAGAAGCGTTCTTGCTGGAAGTGAATGCCTTTCCCAAGCGCTTTCAGCAGCTTGAGGAAGCGTTGGTATAAACCAGATGAATGTTGCCAAAGTAGGGTAATAATTCTTTAGAAGATTTCACCAAAATCACAATTTCTCTCTAACGTAGCGAGTGGGCGAGTAATGTAAATTTTCCCTAGCTTAACAATAAACGAGGGATGGACTTCCAGCTAACTCTAGCTACTTTCGTCGTGGGTAAAATTGTCTGTTTTTGTCAATGGCTTAAATAGTAATAAAGGGTAAGAAGGTAGGTAGGAATTGGAAGTACAGTTTGGGATAATAGATGATCAGGAAGATTCAATGCTGTGTATGTCAGCTGGCCGTCTTGCATCAATAGAGAGGTAGTCCAGTCCGTTTTGTCCTGAATTTTATTTGTGCTTTTAATGTTTCGGATTTTTGTAGGTTAATTATCTATTGAATGAAGAAATTCTTGACATGAAATGGATGAAATCTTGGAAAGCTAAACTTGTTTACGTCTTTGTACTGAATTAGAATTTTGTTATATTGTGCTTTAGAGAAATATTTTATTTTTCTGTTCTTTTAGTATTTAATTGAGTGGCGTCAGACCTAAAGTCCTGTACAGAGTCTCAGTGTTATCGCTCCAAAGCCTGAAAGCAAATCTAATGGAATATCTATCAATTTTCGGGAATTGTTCAGTATTTATTTCAGAATTATATAGTTGGTTTCCATGTGTAATAATAGCTCTGATTATCGATTTGTATAGATACATTTTTATATCCACCGAAAAATTGTTCTTGGAGAAGATTGATCTTAATGAAGAATGTGTTTGCAGACCTTTCTTGCATAAGTTGAAGATGTGTTTATTGAATGTCGTCCTTTCATCGAAAGCAATTCCCAGATATTTAGTGAATTTGGAAGGTTTTATTTTAATATTATTGATGGTCAAGTATTTATTTTTGTCACGAACGGTGTTGCGTCCTGATGGATAGAAGAGAATAAATTGGATCTTGTTCTTGTTTAAAATCAGAAGCCAGGTATCGCAGCATTGTACAAATTGTTCTGTGATTATTTCAAAATTACTGATTACATCTTTAGATGTTTTGGCAGTGGACCAGTATGCAGTATCGTCTGCGAATAGACACAATTTAGTGCAGTTATCTATCGGAAGTGGAGTGACATTTACATATGGTAAGTAGAGGATGTGACTCATAGCTACTCCTTGTGGTACTCCTCTTTTGATCTGTATAACCTTACTGAGGTCTGTATTTATCTTGGTTTGGGTGGTCCCGTCTTTCAAAAAGTTGGCTATCCATCTAATACATGTGGTGGGTAATTGAAATGTGTGTAGTTTGAATAGAAGGCCATCATGCCAGACGGTATCGAAAGCACTGGTCATATCCATGAATACAGCGCCAATTATGTATCTTTTGTTTAACGCACATTGTATGTCTGTAGTCATTCTAAGCAATTGGTCAATGGTAGAAATTCCACTTCTGAATCCTGCTTGATTTGGAGAAAGTTGGTCAGTTTCCTCGAAATATTCAGATAGTCTATGGGCTAAAATTGTTTCGCAGATTTTAGAATTGTGTTTGTCAAAGTAATAGAGTGATAAATATCTGAGTTTAAAGAGCTTTTGTTTGGTTTAGGAATTAGTATGGTGAATACTTCTTCCCAATGAATGGGAACAAATCCAGTTTTGGGCGTTGAACTATAGAGTGCGGCCAGAAAATAGAGTGAGGATTTAAGATATTTTGATATAAGTAAGTACGGCATATCATCAAGTCTGGGTGCAGGATTTTTCTTCTTTAGAACACAAAGAATTTCATCAAGTGTCATATCTTGAAGTAAGACATCCAAGTTGACCCGATGGTCATCATTTGTGTCTAACAATGAGACATCCTCATTATGGGAAATAATTTGTCTAACTAAACTAGAAGTTTGGATAACATCTATTTCAATATCATAAACATTGCCGAAATCGTCCTCACTATACTTGTCATTATAGTTTTTATAAAAAATGTCGAGCAAGATATCTTGTGAGGTGATTTCTATATTGTCTATTTTATGTGGGAATGATTTGGGTTTTGATTTCCTATTTCTTCTTCCTATTTCCTATTAATCATCTTCCAAAAAGATTGTGGGTTGTGTCTATATGATTCAGAAATATTGGAAATTAATTCTTCAAGTTTTAGTTCTTTGTGCTTGTCAATTTCAGTTTTGATTTCTTTGTGAAGTTTATTTATGTGAGTTTTTAGAAAATTGTTTCGTTGTCTGTAGTAACATCTTGTAAGAGCCCTTTTAAGTCTTATTAAGATAATAATTTCAATTGGAAATTGTTCAGTATCATGAATATACTTGCTCATGGGTACTGATTCGTTGGCAGCCTGTTTCAATATATTAACTAAAATTTGATTTGATGTCTCTATATCTGCAGGACTTCCAAAAGAGAAACGTTGGTGGTTGATAAAGGTATTAATTATTGTTTCATGTTTTTCCCAATCTGCTATTTTGTAGTTTTTGTAAGTAGATGTGAGATTTTGTCTAACAATCTGAAAATTAAAGGTTAAGTAAATTTCGCTGTGGTTGGATGGAAGACTTTTGTTAATTTTGTAATTTGAGAGTTTATTCATCATAGGAGGCGAAAGTAACATTTCGTCTGAAGCAGTTTCTATTGCATTGTCAATACGAGTTGGTCCAACCTGAACATTGATTAAGTGAGAATTGAAAAGGGCCTTGCCATTGTCATCAGAGACTATCCCCAAGCATACTGTATTGGCTGTTAATGTCCGCCACAACTATTAAATTTCTTAAATGGTCAAGATGTTTGAAAAAAGTTAAACTGAGTTTTATATCTCTTTTGGGTGATAATACAAAGTTTCAATGAAGAAGGTTGTAGTTTTAGTTGTTATTGAGATGAGTAATGGAGAACAATTAGTATCCCGCAATCCATCTAGCAAATCAATCTCTTGAGAATTTATACAGTATTCCGCCAAAATGGTCGTGCCTCCTGAAGCTTCTTTTCTATCCTTTTGATATACCTAGCGTGCCAAGTCGCTAGTATATCATATGACCCGTTGCATGAACGTCTGTGCCTGGTTATGTTTACTTGTTGCTTTTGGACATATAGGCATATATTCTTGATTTTCGTCATAGCAGAACTATTCTTAATTTCTCTTTATGCTTTTCCCTTGTTTTCTCTTCAAAAAGGCAGTGTCTATCTGACTACGCATTGATGTATTCAACAAAAATAATAGATCTCATCTGGTGGCCAAGTGTAATTACCCGTAAACTATAAAAATATTTAGGAAAGAAATTTCTTTCGTTTTCTTTTCAAAAGAGACATGACGTATGTGATAAGTTGTTCGCCTACATTTTGTGTATGTCGATGGGTAACAAAGGAAAGTCGATTTTTTAAATAAATGTTTTTTATAGTTCCGATTTAGTTAAAATACGATTCAGTTGGATCGTATTAACTATCAAAGATGAGTAATGCATTTATTGACATTTGTTTGGACGTGCTTGAGATGATGATATAAATACCATTTTACGTTGTGTTTAAGATGGATACAAATTGAATAATGGATCACAACTAGTGTCAGAGGTTGTCTGGATAGTTCTTTATCATGAAATGTATGTGCAAACTACTCTTTATATGATGTTTCATTGTGTAGACAAAACAGGCAAATAATACATTGTGCCGTATGCATAAAGCCAAGTACAACTATTTACTAACCATTTTTTAAAGGATAAACTTGGATTAGTATGCATAAATAAAGCTTACTTGAACGTTTAGTATTTACTAGACTTCGAAATAAATGCTTCAAAACAGTACGCATAACAACTAGTATGTACTAGATACTTTAAGTAAATACTTATTATGTCTTAAGGATGCTGTTTAGTAGACTTATATACTTATATATATATATATTACTAGTGTTCACATGGAAGCTAATTTTTCCTACCCTTTTGGCAGCCTGTAGCTCCGAAATTATGCACATTTCGAAAATTTTTGAGAGGAACTTTCGTCTTGTTTTAGTGCATGGAATCACCTCCAAAAGTTTGCCGGTATAGTTCACAAACAACGTGTATATAATAACGCCTAAAATATTATACTAAAGAGTACTGCACATAAGGGCTGTTTTCTGCCCCTCAACCGATTTTAATGAAATTTTACACGTAATAACTAGATCATATGAGAATTCCAATAATCCAAATGCTATGTCCATGCCACTTCCGAGTATTATGGAAAGCCCATCCAAAAATGACCACTTTCGGATTCAAATATTTATAGTGTTGTTCAAAATAAATTCTGGTATTTCCAGAATGGTTCAAGCTATCAAATCCAAAATTCGTTTAAAAAGTACTAATATAATGAAAATGTTGCAGTGTAAACCGGAAGACTATATCTTTAACCGTTTTAGAAATAAAAGGTAATTTTCTTATGAAAACGTTCAATTTTACTTATAAAAATGAACCTTTCCCAGGAAACTTTGTGTTGTTTAACCATCAGCCCCACTAGTTACAAAACGATACTTCGCTCAAATAGTCTTCATGTAATGTAGAAGAATATATTCAAAATTCATTTTGTAACTCATGGGAGCTGATGGTTAGAGGAAACATTTTATTATGTAGAGATGGGTACTTCCGGATTCTAATATTTATAGTGTTATTCAAAATAAATTCTGGTATTTCCAGAATGGTTCAAGCTATCAAATCCAAAATTCGTTTAAAAATAACTAATATAATGAAAATGTTGCAGTGTAAACCGGAAGACCATATCTTTAACCTTTTGGAGATAAAAACTAATTTTCTTATGAAAACGTTCAATTTTACTTATAAAAATTCACCTTTCCCAGGAAACTTTGTGTTGTTTAACCATCAGCCCCACTAGTTACAAAACGATACTTCGCTCAAATAATCTCCATGTCATGTAGAAAAACATATTCAAAAAACATTTAGTAACTTATGGGGGGGATTATAGTTGGAAGAAACATTTTTTACTCTAAAGTTGAGTACTTCACGTGGAAGTATATGTTTGAAATTCAGCTAAATAAACCATCGTATGTCTGAAACTTCTTATGATATCCAAACCACATTTTGTGTGATAAGTACGGATATTATGAACATATCACAGTAAAAAATTATAGTTGATAAGTTCATCCGTGTTTGAAACAGAAAATATTTATTGCTTATGTCCCTTGCTCTAGGAGCACGGACGCTAAAATATTTTAAAAATTCAGTACACAAGGATACCGTTCTGAATAATCAGTAAAAATATAATTTCCTTTCACTAAATAATAAAAATGTTATACAGTTTTTGTTAATTTCGAACATTATCTTGATTTATTTCCTTCTTCCAACTACCGATTCAATTGATAATAATGTATTCTATGTAAAATTTTGTTCGTTGTTTTACACATGGACATTATAGTAAGGTTCCAAGTGTATTTTGTTTTCAAATAGAAATACAATCCATTCTCGTTGAGGATATAATTACTAGTTTAGTTATTTCTATTGACATTAGAATAACAATTTTGTGCAAAAAGCTTTCTCATTCAACTCACCTTTAAAGAATGCTGCTAGAGACCGAGCACAGGCCCATAAACACGATGCAATGTAGCTCTCTGTTCTATCTTGTTGTTCCTCTAACATTGACATGAAAGCAGTGTCTTGTACTTTTAAATACTCTTCAGGATCCTGAGCACAGACGTACATAAGTGTAATGAACATCAAGCTATTTATAATTAACCATTTCATTTGGTAATGAGACTTCAGTAACATCCAGAAATCTAGCCAAATGATCGTCAGTTCATCTATCTGAAAAGAAAGATGTGTATGTTCGAAGATAAAGGAAAATAAAGAAGATGTTTCCTTAAGAACGACACACCAGTTGCATCTAAAACTACATACAGAAGCACAGTCACATCATGATTAATTATGAATATGATCATCTTATGGCACTTGTTTTTCGTGACCTCATCAAGATTCGAAATTCTGCACGATCTCTATTGATAGCAAAACTAACAGTATTTTTTACTTTAATGGAATATAATCATATTCCGTTACATGAAAAGAATATATTGCAACATAAGCTCTCAATGTGTTCTTAATAGCGTTATTGATGGTACATACAACGGATATAAAAAAATAGTTTGTGTTGAGTGTCTTTGGACGAATAAACCTGGATGGTCGTTCTGACACTAAGCCCGAATTGTAGGCTTCGGCTACCAGCGAAACAAAAGTTCGGAAAACAAATTTCACTCATTAAAAATTTTGGGAAAGATCTTCAGTAAGACGGTGGAAATTAGTAGGAAATGATCAAGCTATGAAAAGAACACAGTAACGGGACAGGAGTTGCCAGTATAAATCATCCCACAATTTATATAATTGACAAGGGAGGGTCACGATATGTTGTCGCTGAAATCTGAAATAAACATAATACATCTGATAAAGCAGGGCGAAACCTGTACAATACAAAAATTTAAGGTCCGATGGACAACGGGGAGCGGGGCTAGGATGGGGGCGAAACCTCAAATTTCACAGAAGTTAATTAAGGCAATATTACTGATTCAGAACAAAGTGCGTTACTTTCGGGAGGTGATTCCCGACATTGAAACAAGTAGAAAGTTCCTATAAACATGGGAGAAATTTCATTCATTTGGAGATACAGCTTTTCCAACTTAGAGCCCAAATTTGACGCTAATAACGGGAAGAAAGTGAAAACTTTTTTCAGTAAATCCAAATTGGGGCACTGAATAAAAATTTCATTTGCGGAAATTTGTTGCTAACAACATGGTGAATATACGGATGGAAAACTCGATATTACCGGGTTGTCCGTGTTGTAAACACAGCATAACGTTTATTTTTTTCAAATGGCACTACGTCGTGATTTTGATTATTTGATGTCTTCTAGTGATGATAAACAACATGTAAAGCACACGTAGCACAGGGGCAATTTCGTCAGTTGAAGTGTGATTTCATGAATAGAGTGCCTCAAAGTGGAGGTCTTAAAAAAAAACTTTTTTAAATACATACTTTTCTTAAACAATTCGTACTAAAAAGCAAAAAATAATTTTATTTATGCATGACTAAAAGAAAAGCATGGGGCGTGCTAATTGAAGAATTTATAAAGTGACTGTATATGAGAATGCGCCCCATGCTTTTCTTTTTCGTCATGCATAAACAAAATTATGTTTTACTTTTAAGAGCGAATTATATATAACAGGAAAAATATGAGGCATAAAATATTCATACTTTGCACGAAGACATGTTAGACTAAAGTCCGCTTTTGCGCAAAGTATGAATATTTTATGCCTCATATTTTTCCTGTTATATATAAAAATGTACTCGTGATTTTTTTTATTTGAAAATGTCTCTTAGACGTTTGTTTGCGCATACGCTTCAAATATAGAATGTAGGTCAGCACGCAATCGTTACTTCAGATCGCTTGAGCAAAGTATACATAGCGACTCCAGTTATTTCTGATACCATTTTAACAGGAATAAAAGAGAAAAAGATATAAACATTGGAAGCAAGGCCTCTACCGATTATAATCAAATTGCTGAAGATTTCAAAGGTCACTTCTTATATAATTTCACCATGAACAGTGGTAATTATAGGTTGGACAAAACAAACAATCCGAATTCCAACAGTATAGGCATACCGATTATTACAAATGAAGATGTTTTGAAAGTTATCTAAAAATTAAAACCAAGATCATCCTTTGGTAATGACATGACACTCAATTTCGTAATAAAGGCCTGCAGTGAATACCTGGCTCCACTTCTCACAACTATCTTGAACTTATCTTTACAACAAGCCGAGTTCCCTGATACATGGAAATTAAGAACAATAATACCTGTGCATAAAAAAAGTAGTGATAGTGAACTAGACAATTATCGCCCGATCTCGATTTTAAATGGTTTTGCGCCTATCTTTGAAATGATCATAGCTGACCACTTACAATTTAATTTGAAGTGTCTCTTATACGAGAATCAACACGGCTTCACATCTGGTAAGTCAATTGTTTCGAATCTGTGTCATGCTACCAGTTACATACAGGAGTGTACAGCCAACAAGAAACAATGTGATGTAATTCACTTTGAACTGTCCAGAGGGTTTGATTCAATAAGTTACTCTCAATTAATTGAAAAATTGAGTAGGCTAGGATTAGCACCTTTGTATGTAAAGTGGTTCCAGAGCTATTTATTAAATAGATCTTTCCAGGTCAAATTTAATCTATCTCTTCTACAGCCAGTATTCGTAATGGTATTCCGCAAGGGTCACCTCTGGGATTATTATTGTTCAACTTATACATAAATGACATAAACACAAAGGTAAAATATACTACAGCCTTGCTGTATGCCGATGATCTCAAACTGTTGGGATCTATTCAAATTTATCAGGATGTACTAAAAATCAAAAGACATCGACGAGATTGAAAAATGGTGCAGTAACAATAAAATGGTAATAAATGTTAATAAAACTAAGCATATCACTTTCACTCATAAAACTAATTATCTAGTGTCTTTTTATACCATTATGAGTTAAAGGATCAGTAAGACTTCGACTGCTCAGGATCTTGGTGTTACTTTTGAAGAAAATGTACGCTTCTGCCAGCACATGACAACTATCATAATGCATTGCAAAAAAGTTATTTGGATATATTTTTAGCCAATGGAATGAGTTAGTAAAAGCATCAACATTTGTAATTTTGTACAAGATATTGGTAAGAGTTGGACTTGGGTTTGCGGTACTCATATGGTATCCCCATACCAAATATGATATAGATAGAATAGAAAGGGTACAAAAATGTTTCATACGAATACTATGTCATAAAACTAGCAAATATTAATTTGTCCACGACTATGAATATTGGTGTACGGTTTACAAACTAGAACTTTTGTGTAAAAGAAGGGAATCATGGAGAAAGATTTTGTAGAAAATCTTATGGAGAATAAGATCAGTAGTAGTTGTATACTCGAAAACGTTAGGATGCGAGTACCCACATATTTTACAAGAAATTTCAATTTATTAGAAACCAAAGGAAGAAATATGGGCATCCTACCTAGGATGTAAAAGAACTACAATAAATTAAGTAGTTAAGTATATTGTTAATTTGTTATATTGATTATCTGATACTAAGACAGTACTGTGTATTTCTTTTATTCCTTGCCTTGAATTATGTTTTGCATCATAAGCTCTTTTTTTTTTTACATATTCTTGTATCCTCTGTACTATATATGATATACTGTATCTGACTTTTATGTACTTTCATTTTATTTTATTTTATTTTTAATTTTATTTGTTGACTTTTTTTCCATGGCGGAGTTAAAGCCATAAATGTCGTCTCTTCCACTCAACCATACATACATAATCTATATAAGCTATCAACATTAATACTGGTATAATTGGATAATAATTAAGAGAAAGAATAAACACTAAATTAGTACACATAAATACACAAAGGAAGAAAAACACGTATAAACAGACACAATGCACACACACGCACACACTTACATGTTAACATTTTATAGAAAACACAAGCCTGTTTACCATTTATGACTGATAATAAGGTAAGTGTACCGATTATGGCCCAGGTCCCCAATATGGTCCACCCCCCAGATTTCTGCAGCTTTTCGTTGGTGCTACTATATGTCACCGTAAATTATATCCTTATGACAAGAGGAAGCATTGTTGAGAGACTCATTTGTTTGCTAGTGGCGTGAGCGCCAGCAGCTTCAGTTGAACTGGCATATGCAGTAAGAAAATATGTTGCTGCTATTTCAGCAAGATAAGTAATGTTGTGTTTCAGTATCTATTGTTGAAAAATGAAAACCTAATCAGTATAATGCGTGGATACTGTAGGTATGTGAGCATACCTGAACATAAAATGCGTGTGACGCAACGCATTACAATGTGTAACTAGAAGACCCAAGAAAAAGTAAAGAGGTCAATAATGCGCAATATGGCCCACAGTGACGCAGGTAAGATGAGTCATACTGGGGAAAATGCAGTCATAACTGTTTAAAATGAAATAATTGTGTATTTTAAATGTTTGTACTGAACACTCATCATCAAAATGTTTAGTAATGAAATCAAGGATAATGCCAGGTAATAAGGAAGCTATCAATTCCAGTACAAAGGATAAGAAGATTAAAACCAAAACAAAGCAAGTGTCATCACGTTTAAAACGACCAGAATATCAGCAACTGCTTCTAATAGTTCTGTAGTCCCGACACAGAGTTGCTCCAAGTCTTGTGATTTTTTTTTATTTACCTTTGTCAGGCAGACAGGGTTGCAGACATGCATCTTTGCGTGTCGTAGCGCAAGTACGTTCATGAAGAGTGTGTTGGAATCACCGCTAAATATCACGGACCATTACGTTGTGCCTCATGTGATACGTGACGTTCTAAACTTCTTCGTTTGTGTTACACGTCTTCATATTTACTCATATTTTCTCTTCTTGAATATTCACTTGTTTTTCAGCAATTTTGACATTTTGTATTAATACAATATTCTTGGTTTTGCAATGTCATATAAATTATGTATGTTTGTAATGTATATCTCTCAGTATGTAGCATACACGAGTAATACAGAAAGATTACACATCACTTTTGCCATACACTCTTGTTTTCTATAGCGGGCCATATTGGGAACGCCATGTTCGCAATATGGCCCACTGGCAACATTTTAGTTTTCGATTTATTACATTTTAATAGGTCATGTCTAGGAAGCAGATTATTTTTTTAATTTGTCCAAATAGTCTCCGAACGTGATGGTGCAGTCGATTCGCACGAATAAATAGTTTTTCTTAGTGAAAAAAATCAACATATTCGGGCCCCCCTATCTTACATATGGACATACATCGATAATGATACTAATAATAATAATAACTATAAAATATACAAAGATAACTTATCAGAATATTTAAAAAGAGCTTTGCATTCACTCCTATTCTTTCTTTCTGTCTTTTTTTTTAGCTTGGACGGTGGAAACCATGAACGATTTGGAATAGGAAATAGAAGAGTGATGATGGATCAAGAGTAATTAATTGGCTTTCCCTTGACCTGGTGTTACGATCATGGTAGGAGCTAAGCGCATGAAAACGTTCGTCCAAGTAAGAAGATTGTTGAAGGCGAAGTATCATATTTTGAAGAGAAGTGTTAATTTGTGTAATACGTCTTTCATTAAGTTTAAGCATTGGCAATTGTCTATAGGAGGAAGTTAGGTGGTCTGAGTACTTGAGAAGGAAAATAAACCGAAGACATGCATTTTGTACGCGCTGTAGTCGCCTGGTAGTCCATCCTTGAGATTGGTTAGAATCACATTGCAATATTCCAGATGAGGGAAAACCAGTAACTTAACTAGAATTGATTTGATATGTGTGGGGAAAAAATGTTTAAGTCTAGTGAGTGAGTGTAGGGATGAGAATGCTTTCTTGCACATTGCATTGAAGTGTGGTTTCCATTCTAGGCGCTCGTCTAGGATTACACCGAGTTTTTTGACTGTCGTTGAATAGGGTATAACAGTCTGGTTTAGACATACTGTTGGAAGATGTACTGAGCTAGTTCGTTGGACAATATGCGGAATACATTTTGATCTTACTGGGTTAATTACTAATCTGTTGTTAGATGACCCCTCACTGGTTTTTTAAGATCCTCATTTAATTTGGAAATAGTGGTTTCTAAGTTTTGTGGGCGACATGATATGTATATTTGGAAATCGTCAGCGTACAAATGATATTTATAGTGTGAGAGGACAGATGGGAGGTCAATTACATACATACAAAATAAAAGAGGTCCCAGGACACTTCCTTGGGGTACTCCATGAATTAGGTAGCGCAGTGAGGAATTTTTACCGACTATACTTACGAATTGTCTCCTATCGCACAAATAGTTTTCCCCCATCTAACAGCCTCTGAGAAAAATTTAAAAAATGATATAATTTCTGCAGTATGAAATGTCTTAGAAAATCTAGAAGCTTAAGGTAGGTGATCTCTCTTTTATCTAGTGCCAGCCTTATATCATCCGTGATGGATGCTAGAGCAGTAGCCGTACTGTGATATTTGCGAAATCCCGATTTAAGTGGATCTATTAAATTGTGCTCTGTTAGGTGTGTCCGAATTTGGTCGCTAACAATGTATTCAAGCGCGTTTGAGAGGGTGGGAAGGATGCTGATCGGGCGAAAATCGTCTACATTTAATACGTTTTGTGTTTTGGGGAATGCTAATACTTGTGCTATTTTCCAATCAGATGGAAAAGTACCAGACATGAGGCTGAAATTGAACATATTAGTTATTGGATTTATAATATATGGTAGGATCGTTTCCATAAAAAGAATAGAAATTTGATCGTTGCCTACTGCAGATGATTTTATCCTGTATATTGCTTTTTTAACTGTTTCAGGACCAATACATTCAAAGGAAAATTCATTTAGAGAATTTTGACGATTTGCGTTATTTGTATCAGATAAGTTGTATTTGGCTGAATCTGTAAGTTTTATATTAGCGAAATGATTGTTGAGCTCATCAGGCACGAATTTATTATTAATGTGTTGCTTTATTCTTTTATCTTTAATTCCCAATACATTTTAGCTTGTGCCACATTTCTTTTTGGTTAGTCGTATTCTCTATTACTTGCACCGCAAAGTATTTTTTCAATTTTCTCACTAACTGCATGCATTTGTTTCGTAAAATCCGAAATGTTTCGAAGTAATTCTGTATATTTTCATTGATTCTTTTTCAGGTTTTTATGTACCTTCTATAGGTAGCATCAAGTGCAGACATAAGACTACGGATCTGTTCGGTTATCCAAGGACACGGTGGGAGACGCGTCTAGTGAGGCGAGGGGGGTGGTTGTTTAATATTTTCAATAATGAATCGTTTAGAAATTGTAACTGATACTCTATTGAGGGACTATTATACATTACATTCCAGGAGACATTTGATATGTCAGCACGTAAAACAGCGTCATTAATTAATTTTAGAAAGTTCTCAATAGGTTATTAATTTTGACATGCGTTCACTTTCAAATCTTAGAGAGTAGCAATATATATATATATATCATATCATGGCGTGATATTCCCGGAATAGAAAGTTGCCCGTGATGGCGATTTTTCTGAATGTTATTAGTCAAAATCAAGTCTAAGAGGGTCGCAGAAATAGTTGTGTGGAATTTGGGATTTAAGGGACTCATAGAGAGACGCAGAGAGGATATGATATCACGAAAAGTTTTGCTTTCTTTTTTCAAAGATGTCATGTCGATATTCATATCACCAAAGATTAGGGCGTGTTCATAAAATGGCAAATACTGTGAGATATCATCTTCAAAGTTTTGGAAGTTAGCCCGGCGGGGTCTGTAAATCAGGCTAATTAGAACAGGTTGGTTGCGGATCCGACATTCTAATATAATGTACTCTGAGGTAAAGTCATATTCAGGCGGCGACATAGCGAGAATTTTTGTTTCGATATGTTCATTGATGTATATCACAACTCCGCCTGCTCCTTTCAGAATCCTATCATTTCTAATTAAATTAAATTAAATTAAGCATGATGTACTCCTAACCGTGATATTAGCTTATCAAGTTGTTAATTGCACGTAAATACATACATACATTGTTATTATTACAAAAAGGCCAAGTTGATATATATAATTGGATTTTCAAAAAAGCCTTTGACAAAGTTCCTCATAATTTACTTATTAAGAAACTCTCATTGTATGGTTTTTCATTACCTAGTACGAAACTAATGTGTTCGTATTTAACAGATCGAAAATTTAAGGTAAGATATAAGGGTATTACATCTTCCACATATAAGGTAACTTCTGGGATCCTCAGGGCTCGAACTTAGGACCACTGTTGTATATTATCTTTATAAGTGACTTAACATTCCATCTCTCTAGTAACAGTCTACTATATGCTGACGATCTAAAGATTTTGAAATCTATTACGAATACTAATGACAATCTGACGCTGCAAAAAATCTCCATAAGGTACTTGAATGGTCTAATAGAAATCTGTTACCTCTCAACAAAAAGAAACTATTGGTATATTTTTTACTAGGAAAATTAATCCTTCTAATTATCCATATAAATTAGGAAACCATTCGATAGAAATTAAAAACCACTGTTAAAGATCTAGGCATCACTATGGATAGCAAATTATACTATACTAAACAAATAGAAAATATCATATCCAAAGCCCGTAAAATTCTAGGTTTATAAAATGAATCTGTAGAAATTTCAAGATTCTTTTAACTTGAAAATTTTTATTTTGCTCCGTAGTTAGATCGGACCTAGAATACGCAAGTTCTGTTTGGAACTACAAAGGAAATATATAGAACAATCTATTGAAATTGTTCATAATCATGTCTTATCTTGGCTCAAATGGAAATTTAAGAGTAAATTCAGTAATCTACCTATTAAAAATATAAGAATATACATGGGTCTCACTTAATTATCCGATCGCCACCTAATAAATAATATTAAATTATTTCATAGGGCCTTGCATGGTAAAATAACTATATATTGTATTAAAATGAAGATACCAGAATATAGTATGAGAGGTTCCTCTGTTTTTATTTCATTCTAATTGTGAAACATCACCAATGTCACGATGCACGAAATTGACTAGTTATTATTATCAAAAGATAGATATATTTCAACAAAATTTCAAATATATTTACGATCAATTAGTGAAGCTTAAAAAAAGGGAGTAACATTATCACTCACAAAATATATGTGACTATGAGTTTATTATACACACATAAGTCTTTAACTTATTTTGGGTGCCATATGACATGGTATAATTTTATTCCAATATGATATATTTGTTTAGAAATGTAATATTTTACTTTTCTCTTTTATTCCTAATAGTATTTTGTCTTCATGTTAGAACAAATGCTACGATGATTCTACATGTTACTAGCCGGAATGTTTCTTAACAATATTCCTTAATATTTTTCTGTTTTCCCATGTTTTATATTGATATAAGCATTCTTTGTAACTATATGATTTCATCTATAATATATATAACAGCAGTCTGAATGTCTATTCTACTTTAATACTAGATGTATAACCAGGTATTTGGGCAATATGCTCCGTTGGAAACTGTATTACCAACTTTTAAGAAATGATTTAAATGAATCAAATAATTTTACTACAAGGTTATATGCTATATGATTATAATATGATATACTACTACAATACATGATAATATTATTATTTATGAACATTTATCTATTGTTTAACTTTTGGGTGTCATGACATGGAATTATCTTATTCTAAATAATGACTTAGTATTTTTAGTATTGTTATTTTTTTACGATATCTCCATCATCTTTATATATAAAGGCTTAAATTAAACAGATATTATGGTGAACTTGCATGATTTTATTCTTGTGTGTTTTTTATACACCTTTTATATTTCTGTACGATTCTCCATCTATAATTTTGTAATATACTCCGTATAATTGTTTGATTTTCTGTATTATATTGCCTGTTCTTGAGACTATTCCATATTTGTACTTGTTGTATTATCTTGTATTTGGGTGACATGCGCAGGTCAAAATCTGAATTGTCAATAACCCGCAATAAATTGAAATAAATAGAAATTGAAAATATTGAAATTATTATTATTATTATTTGAAAGAGGTCGATTAACCAAGCTGGACGAATTCTGATGGACTAACCTGTAGTTTCTATAATATCGCGAAAACTACTCTGTCTTATCCGTAGTTTGCAACATTCTGGTATGTTCTTTAAATATGTTGTTTAGCATCATTATACGATGTAAAATATCCAATAACACGACAAACTGCCATTTGAAAATTTTAAACTTTATACGTTGGCAACGTTGGCAACATTGACAAATCGGTGACATCGTGTTTTCATCTAATGTACACCGTGTTGCTATAAACAAATTTCGGGAAACAGAATTTTCATTCAATGACTCGTTTCTGACTTATTGAGAACTATTCATTTTCTCCCATTAGGAGGCGTCGATTTTGGACTCAAAGTTGGAAGGCTGTATCTTGAAACCTAAGCGAAATTTCACCCATGTTCAAAGGAACGTTTTTCCTTGTTTTGATGCCAGAAATTATCTCCCGAAAGTTCTGTCTCCCTTGTAGGTATAAAAACTTGGCCTACCTCGTACATTAGCTTGAGAGGTTGGTAACTTTAGTAAAGTAGCGAGCAAACACGGGCAGTGACATTTTCTCTCGCTAGTGAAAAACATTCCTTGAATAGATATAATTTTTAACACTGTTTGTTAAGCAGCTACACATATATTTACAAAACTACTCGACATATGAAATCTGTTGGAGATATCGACTTGACACAAAACATGTATTGTTACTTGGTTGAAAGTCTGCCTATTTATGCCCATTTTTATCCACCTTTACTTCAGAGGATTATTGAGAATCCCGTACTCCCTTTGGGGAATCCATTGAGCAACTATTACAAAATTTTGTATAGCTTGGAGCAGACAATTTTGCTTTTGGGTCTTTCAGGATAGCATCTCATACCAACCTTATTGCTACCCCTATACAATTCAAAAAATGAAGTTCTAAAGTTTATTTTCGTGTGAAATAACACTCTGTCTATAATATCCTTTCTAAAGGGGAAAGGTGGGATGATTCTTTAATTTAAAAAATAAGAAGTTTCTTGTTAAAAATTAAGTTGAGTTTAAACTAATAAATGTAGAATAATTAGGTTTGCCTAAAATTTTAGAGGAAGTTAATTTTAATTTTATTAGTTGGAGAAAATAAAGTAAAGTGTATTCGAGTGTGCGTGAAACGAGATTAAATAAGAATTTAATAATAATCCGTAGTTCATTTTTGCTCGTTAGTATTGTACTTCTCTTTTGTTCCTAATCATTGGAAAGAGTGAATTTAAATAAACTTGAAAAGTTGTGAAGAGCTATATAGTGCTTAACAGTTACATAAGGTTCTGAAAGTAATTATCATTTTTAGTAAATAAGCCTAAATACAAAAGTAAGCATAAATTTGAGTAAAAGAGAAAATAAAATAAAATATTTAAAGTTAAAAAAGTAACTTATTTTCCTGTTGAGATCGGATTGCATGATTTGGAAACTTAAGTAAATTGAATAAACTGAAAGTTTCGTTTTTACAAAATTTTTGGGTTAAGCAGTTATTCTGTAACATTGCCGCAAGTATTTGTATTAATTAAGAACACAATGATGTAACGGTATACATTTCCTTACAAGCTGTATGGTCATTGTAGCAGTCGGTCTTTCGTTTTTCCGGGGTGTTTATATCTGCGGCATTGCGAAAAGATGGCGGCGAGTAACTTGGATGCCAGAACGTATTTGGTAAAGCTATGCTGCCTATCAACATGCACGGCAGTGCATGAGCCAAGTTCGTCACGTCAGAAAACGTCAGCACTGCCACAAGCATGTTATACAGGAACAAGAGTTTATGGCAAAATCGACGATTTGGGGGCCTCGTAAGAAAAAAAGATGTTAAAGATAGGAATATGATCTTTTCCCGTTAAGGAGATATGGTAAATATGTGCAGATGTACAAAATTTCATATTCGTATCTCAAACCATGTTCTAGTTGTGGACCCCTGAAATTGCACATTTTAGGCTAACTGACACTCACT
>JAGDQP010019430.1:0-34873 GCA_022664845.1 Lepisma saccharinum
TCCATCGGACATCCGTTCGCAAAGTTTTAGGACATTCTACGGACGTCATTTTTAGATCCGCAACGGACATTTGAAGGACAAATATGGATATCCATCGGAGATCCGTACGCAAGGTTTTTGGACATTCTATGGACGTCCTTTTTAGGTCAACAATGGGCATTTAAAGGACAAGTACGGATGTCATCGGACATTAGTAAGCACGACTTTTCGACATTCTACGGATGCCGTTTTTAGGTCAGCAACGTACATTTATATGACCTGTATAGAGATGTCCACAGGACAGCAACGAATTCATAATTTCTTTAAATGTCCCATCCAGGCCTGGTAACGGAGTAACGGTACTGCAAAAATGACATGAAAATTTATATCCCCAAGTTGTTTCACGGACGCCAGAAGAGTTCCTGTCATTAAAAAAAAGTATATTCACAATGCTACTTTGAAGACGTTTACTCGGTCAGTGTTTATTACTTACTCAGATAGCTTCTATCACCGGATAAATACAGTATGACGGGATAAATAAATACAGTACAGCGAATTGGAACATACGACCCCTTGAATTCAATGCAATGTGATCAACACAATGTTACAAATCATAAAAGACACGGTATACGCTAAACGTTATTTATCCTACAGAGCATGTGTGGACTTAAAACATAAGTGGGCGTCTAACTCACTCTCATTGTCTTAAACACAAATGAATAATATATATCTTAAGAGAAATAGCAGTGCAAGAGAGGAAATACTGCAAACCCATCACAATGTGGTAATTTTTCATATTTTACAGATAGTTTAGTTGCAGGCCAGTTTCGTAAATCGGACAAATTCTTTCAAAAATGAACGCCTATTAAATATGACTTGCATTGTATATTGTACCAGGGATAATGTAACCTAACCTAAACCAACCTAACCTAAACTAACCTAGCCTAACCTAATCTATTCTAACTTAATCTAACCTACAGAACCTAACCTGAATTAACCTAACTTAAATCTATCCTAAACTAACCTAACCTAAGCTAACCTAATATAACCTAAACTAACCTAACCACACCTCACCTCATTTAACCTAAGCACACGTAACCACACTAACCATATGTCAGTCAACTGTGTAGAATTTTAAATGACAAGTTTAAAAAAACAATCTGACTTTTCTAGTCTAACGTAGCCCTATGTCATTGAAGTGTCTAGAATTTCAAAATGCATAAATACTACGACGTAAGAGAGATCGTTAGCGAAGATTCCAAGTGGGAAAAGCAATTAAAAGTGATGCGTACAGTGATTTTCATGATATGGGTGTTGGAGTGCATATATAGTGAAGAAATACCGGTAAAATGCGTTTGTCGTCGTAGCGCCTTAAGTTGTGAGGTAAGGGGGAGAAAAGGAACAAACGTTGCAAGTTTCAACATTCTAGCACAACATTCCGTCTGACGCCCAGTTGCACTATCTGCACGTCTATGGAACTTAAAAGCGGCCTTGCCGGTAACGTTCTATAGGTAATTCACTCACCCGGTATAATAGAGTAGGCAACGGGTAATCTTACGGTCAATAATGAAAACCGGAAAATAAGAAAAGACACTGTTTTTTTAAAAAAAAAAAATAGTTCTGTGTAAATTTAGTACCGTGTACTGTACTGTATTGTACTTTAACATTACAGTGGTAGGGCTATGTTTGAAAAATTGTTTATTTTAAAATAAGTTGCTCTTTTAACGTGTTGTACAATACCAAACTACAGTATGTCAATCACTATGTTTCTAGCCTAACCGAATTTTCGTTTAACCGAATCACTCTTGGACCCATCAGATTTAGTTAAATGAAACTCAAGTGAATATAAGCAATTTAATATAAACTAATATCGTCACTGCAATTCTTCAGTTTTTCTTAAAATAAAAACGTTACACTAAATATATAAACCTACTCCCTCGGCTGGAATAAACAAAGACAAATGAAAGCGCATTTCCCATTCACCAATAACGTTTCAACAAATGACGATCAGATTCCGTTTCTGATAGCTACTTTCCTAAAATCCCAATAGGCAAATTGATTTCAGGTTTCGCAAGAAATTTACAGGTTCCTTGCCAAATATCTTTCCAAGCCTGCAGTTAAAAATAGCATTTCATACTCATAAAACACCAAAATAGCTCTAGTCCACACATATTTATCTGAATGTTTATATTAGCATCTGGAAATTGACCTTTAATAAGGAATAACAGGGAAGCGACACCATCATTAATCGAGAACCACCACGGTACTTGGAAGGACTGCCGAAAACTGGGAAATCTCAGCCAACGTGGACATGCAGTTTCTGACTTAAACTCGGAACCTTTTGAATGTGAAGCAAACTCACGCGCATGAAACACCAACTTTCTCAATTAATAAAATAGGAGTATTTTAGACAATTTAAATAGCAGCTTTTCCCAAATTATTAGTTCTACCACAATGCTCAGAGAGCACATCCACTAAAGGTAATACATATTTTCTCCAATTTCCCAACATTATTTCTTTTCGTCTCTGAGTCTATCTTCACACTTATATCTGGAAGGAAAATACTGGACATTGTAGGACATAAAGAGGATGTCCGAGGGATATCCGGGATGGATATAATTTGGACTTCCTGTTTCGGATGTCCCATGATAGCCCGGATCTCTTCGGACATTCGGGACGTATTTTGGACATCCGACGACGGACATCCTGTGATGTGTGGGTAGTGTCGTATGTTTTCCTTCTACGGACAAAATTATTTTGATTACAGTAAACCTACCAGATATCTCTATGAAATGTGATGCTTTAGAAATAACCTTTCAGTAGTTACTTCTGATTTTCCTTTTACTCAAAGCGATGTGAGTAAAAAAATAATAAAAAATACTTTCTAAGACATACTTTTTTAAAAACGATATGTACTAAAAAGTGAAAAATATTTTTTTATGCATGACTAAAAAGAAAAGCATGGCATGCGCTCTAATATACAGTCACTTCATAAGTTCTTGAATTGGCGCTCTCCATGCTTTTCTTTTTAGTCATTCATAAACAAAATTATTTTTCACTTTTTAGTATGAATTGTATAAGAAAAGTATGTCTTTATTTTTTAGTTATTTCTGTGTTTGTATAGTTTCTCTCAAGCTAATGTTTCCTGATCCAAATCCTAAAGCGTTCTGCAACCAGTCAAACGCTTGACATGCTGTGAACTACAACGACACAAATGATGGTCTTCTTGGCCAGTAGCTAGTCTGGGCTAATGTATGACAGGCGAGGCCCTGGCAATACATTGAAGATTACTGTGCGATAATATAGATGCTTAATGGTATGATAAATGAACAAATATCTATAAAGTCAAACTGCTTTTTCAAGAGGGTTTGTATGGATAAGAATATACGGGCCAGAGTAGGTTGCTAGGCTATTAGGATAATGCGAGCAGCAAATTCAAGGTGGTTAATATGGTTCAACTTTATGGCGTTGAAAGGGATACAAGTTTTGTAGTGCAACATTGATGAATGTCAGGAATTAGGCTATGGTGATAGGTTGGGAGGTGGACGTTATGGTTACAGTCTATGGCTTCGGGTTATCAGGTTTTCCTACGGCCCCAGGGTTGCCTAGGTGGTAATGAATTACATCCTTTATGATGGTACATGTTAGTCATTTTGATGAGTGGTGATAGTGACTGCAGGCTAAGGGCCACGAAAAATATTAGTAGGAACACAATGATGGTCTACGTAAAGTCAATGCCAGCGTTCACTCAGGTGGGGCAGCCCGTTAGGATAGCCGCCCAGGGTTCACACAATCTTTCTACTGTTGTAAACAAAAAGTGTGTTCTTGGCTAGATCAGTCTAGTCCACTAAAGTATGACAAAAGCAGCGAAGAGAGCTCACAGGAAATGGAACAGAAAGGTATTCTGGCAACTATGGGCAACTCTTGAAACAAAAGATGGATCGAATTATTAGCAAAATCCCACAAACAAGTAAAAATTATCCTGAAAAATAAAAACAAGAAACAAATTCTGTTTTTATAATTGTGGCAGTGTTTCTCAGATAATAAAACAATGTGGATTCGGGCAAAAATTGAAACTGTGCGAATAAATACTGAATATTCCTTATTCCTAACGTATGCTCAAAACGCCCATAATTCTCCCAATTATATTGCATCAAAAGACTACTAGATCTATGTTGCTTCACTGGTACTAGTTTGATACTCTAATAATATGCCCACCATAACTAGTTTGGGAAACAGATAATTCGTGAATTAAAATTTTGTGTGAACGACTTGCTAAGGAGGAGATATATCTGTTTGCCGATTCTAGAGATCTGAAAGTGGTAAAATACTGCTACATTTTTAAACTGGCTGATAATTATAGACATGTAATGAAGAAGTATGTAACCCAAAACCGTATTAAATGTTTTGCATGGATTACAAATCTTTCTATACAAATCCATTAACAGACGTAGTTTGTAAAAGCTACGCAAATCACACTTTCTTTAATAAGTATTTGAAAAGCCCGTTAAGATAATAGGAATCAGTGCGAAATGATAGTTTTTTTTAAAATTGCTTTTCACGTTCCGCTTCACCTATATCTACAATTCTATAAGTCGCTGTGACGAAAATTACGTTCAAAAAAGACAATCCTGCAACTGTACACATTTTCCTGTAGATTGTTAAGTGACCTGGAAAGACCATAGACACTCCAATGAATTATAAATTTCTGCTTGATGACCAGTGATAATGTGTTCGTCATATATTAGGGAACAAATGGAAAAAGGTCCTCTACAGGAAAATGCTATAACGAAGCCAGAACATTGCACTAAAGCTATTGAAACAGTAATATGTTTTTGAAAGACGCTTGGTACGTGTATTGACATAGTGTACTACACGGGAAAGATAGTAAAAGCAATGTCATTCACACTGAATTGACTTGTGCAATTTCAAAAAAGACATGTTACATATTGAAAAAACAGCGCAAGCTAATAGACTTAACCTCGGGAAAATGATGATTTATAAATGATAGCAAATACTATTAAAGTTGGCTACTGTATTATTAATCGATGTGTAGACATTTAAAATATAGCGTTCAACCATGAAAAGCAACTAAGATTGTAATATCGTAGTAATTACCGTTGATGACTTGCAAATGGTAAAATGTGTTTAAGATGTTCAAAAGAGAAAATAACATTTTCAGATTGTGTTTCACGGTTGGTTATTGTCTTGACTTTTTGTCTGCATTTGTCTTACCTTAGGTTTGTTATCGCACGCAAGCTAGGAATGAACTCGTGCGTTGCATGCCCGTGAGTAAAGTCGTATTGCACGCATACGTAAACATTATATTGCATCAAATCCAGGTATTGAACCAGGCATAAATAATAAATATGTATACTACCTAGAGGTTTAGCGCAAGCAGTCCACTTAAAGCAGATGAGACAATGCTGTATTACCAGATTTTTTTAAAAAAAAATAGCATACGTAACAGTAATAAATAACATCGATAGGGGCTTTACGGTTAAGACATGCTAACTTATATGAATATGCTTGGTAGTGGAACACGCTATCAAATAATATTTGTCTGTTTAAGCTTAGGGAATCTATGTCTACGAACACTACCATTTCCTGAATGGTATGCAATGCAAAAACGTTTTTTGATAATGAATACCAAATTTAACGGAAACAGCGATTGCAGTAATTAGAAGATCAGAACTTTGATTCAAAACGCTAGTCGTACACTACATGAAAATGAAATTCATGGTAATTTCTGGTGTTTATACCATTTGTTGCAATTTATTGAAAAAGTACACCACAGATGCGGATACAAGTAAATGCAACGTTTAAAGATTATATAGAGCGATGGGCAACCGTTTTGAATACAAAATTAAAATGCACATTTAAAAGTGGTAAACAAGTGCATGCAATGGATTTGAGTTGTATATTACTTGTTTTAACTGATGGTACCATGTTGGAAACGAAGAATAAGCGTTGGTAAACATATGAAAACTTGTCCACCTCCTCCTAATAACGTATGACCACAGACAGAGGACATTGAAACCTAAGAAAATAATTATCTAAACCTAATAATAATGCATATTAGTATCATCTTTTTTCTTTTTAAATTGCAAGCGTGAACATGCAAATCAATGTTCCTTAACATACTAATGTTGTCCAACATGGCAATGATGCTATGGTGAACAGTAAAACTGCAATAAAAAATTCACAAAAGTTTTGGTAAGAAAAAAGTTGGAACAAAAAAAGCTTTTATAAAAAAAGTTGGAACAAAAAGAGTTTTAGTAAAAAAAAAGTTGAAACAAAAAAGTTGGAAGAAAAAGTTTTAGTAAAAAAGTTGGTACAAAAAAGCTTTTGTAAAAAAAAGTTTGGAACAAAAAAGTTTTTGTAAAAAAAAGTTTGGAAAAAGTTTTTGTAAAAAAAGTTGAAACAAAAAAGGTTTTGTAAAAAAAATCGTAAGAAAATAGTTTGTAGGAAAAAAATTGTAAAAAAGATTCCAAGAAAAATTGTTCGTAACAGTTTTTGTTTCATTTCGTAAAAGGTCTTTCGGCTTTTTAAAAAATTGATACAAGAAAACTTGTGCTGTATTGTTTCCGGAAAATGTGTTAGGTACCTAACTGTTTTTTCGTTTTTGTTTTAATTAAGTTCTTTTTCTTAGAAAACAGAAAAACTGAATGCACATTATAGAATCTATAATTTTATTTTAAAGAAGACAATTACAACCAAGTTGAAACCTGCATATGAATTTTAATTAGTACATAACAGATTCCTCACTAGGAAACATATAAGAGTTGAGAATCTACAGTTTTTATGTAGTGACATGTCAATTGAACACTAAATAAAGTAGATATGAAATCTAACCATTAGTCCAACAATGACAAAATGTCTAGATTTCCTGTTGAATAGCATTAAACGCTACACTAAATAAACAGAGACTATGGAATTTTTACTTGACACCAACAGCCAAAGAGAAAATCAATTAACCATCCTACAATAGAAAATTAAAGGTAGATATACCTACTGGACATGTCCAAAATAGGAAATTGGATTTCATTAAGATTATTTCACCAAGTCCATTATAAGAAACCTAAAATAATATAGCACATTCTTTTAAGCTAACTAATTAAGAATTGAAGGTTAATGTTGGTATTCTTAAAATAAAGGCAAGTTAATACTCCTGGTTTCATTGTCAAAGCAAAGAGTTTTCTATTTACTATTATAGAAGTATTAATGACTACGCAAGTAATATATATTCAAAAAAACAGTACTGCGCAGACTTAGTGCTCAACAAGGTGACCTCATTCATAGGAGTTTAAAGTCTCTGAGTAGCATTTTCTTACTTTAAGTTATATCCTACCAGACTTTGATCGACTGAAAGGACTAATATGGCTGCTGTATTTAAAAGCATAAGCTCTAGAAACGAAATTGAAGTATTACGGCTTTATCAATTAGTTTAAGAAATGAGATAATTATAATGAATAATATCTTATCTTCAGGAGAATTTCAGTAAGAGATCATAATTGCACAACTTCTTGTAGTTGAAAGAACAAATTAAACCTTCACAAAATTTGTATTTAATAACATTTTGCCTTAGACACACATACTGATGAATGAAGCATGTACCCAATAAAAGTAATTCGAATTTTGGAATACAACGTAGGTATGTAATTATATTATAGTTTAAAAAACTATACTTTGTTGAAAAATATCAGTGTATGTAGGTTAATATTTCCAGAGGTGGTCAAGTCAGCTAACAAAACAGGAGATCTGAGAATACCTCTTGCTTGAGATCGAAAAAGAAACCATTGTCGAACGCAATCATTGCCTTCTTTCAGTTTATGCATTTGTTGTAAAGTGTAATTTAACTAAAACTTTTCATTTTTATTGTCACTTCCCAGCCCTTAATAGGTTGTAATGAATCGAACAATAGATGAAGGGTTTGTCTAATATTTCGATTATAAATAAGTAATGAAATTTTAAGAATAGAAATCCAATTATCTGTACCTATGAGTCTCTTCCAAACAGTTAACATAATAAGTTTTCCTGCGGTACATCACAGTGATTAGTTTACAATCAATGACAAGAAAGAATGTGTTGGTGACCAATACAAATACAAAATATCTTTTAAGATAGAGATATGTCAAATCCTACCATAATGCATAACTTACTACTTCCGTTAATTTGATCATACTTTTAGTAATTGCATTATTTCCTTGCAGCAACATGTCAACGTGTTTCTTTCATCAGTCTAGTGTACACTAATAGGAAACGCTTTAAGTGAATAATTTGGATCCAGAAATAAAAGGTAAAAGAAAAGGTATCCTTTCTGTGACGTGCACGCACCGTGAAGGGCGCATGGTGAATGTAGAGGTAGTGCTCTATATACGCTCGACTTACTGTACGAACTGAGGTGGCATCATCAATCACACATTCAACCGTCTTTACTTTCCAAGCTATCCAGGAGTACCAAGAACACTCTAGTACTCAATTTGATAAGGGGCTGATTCCATCTCAGAGCCCAGGGTATGGGAATGCTGAAGAAAAGTATCCAGCGCCATGTCAGGATTTGAACCCGGCATCACGTTTCGTAGTCAGACGCGCTACCATCTACGGCGGCTCACACTAAAATTCAAATACCACAAAAGAATAAATTTTAGCATGAACACTAGAAAAAGGGAGAGCATTTCAAAAGTTTAAAAAACAGGACAGGACAGGCTAATAAGACACGAAACAACAAGTATTAACTTTCGAATAGTAAAAAATGCTTTGCGATAGCCCATTTTAATACGATATTCTGCCGGTAATACTTTACGGTTACGAAAGTTGAAGTATGACCCTAGCAGATGAACATAAATTACGTGTGTTGGAAAATAAGGTGTTGAGAAAGATATACGGTCCGAAACGGTACTAGATGACTGGGGAATGGAGAAGACTGTATAATGAAGAACTTCACAGACTTTACTACTCACCCGATATTGTAGGAATAATGAAATCGCGACGACTAAGGTGGGCAGACCATGTAGCTTGGATGGGGTAAAACGAAGATTGTATTCCATCGCAGTTGGTCAGTCGGAGGGAAGGAGACCGTTGAGAATACCGAGACTACGCTGGGAAGATAGTATTAGAATGGATCAGAGAGAAGTAGATGTTTATTATTAAAAAATAGGCTTCGTCTTGCTCAGGATAGAAAACTATCCAGAACGTTACTATCCATTACTGCGGCAATGAACTTGCGAGATCCGTAAGCAATAGAGTAAGTAAGTAACCTAAAATAATAGGAATCCAATACGAGACTTTTAGTCAACGTACGAATAATTGTTTCATAAAATAAACTAGAATTGACTTGATCAACTAAAAGTTAAATTGGTGACAATAATTATTTATTTACTTACCAATCTATAGCAGTTTAGTCGCTTTTTAATTAAAAATATGACACATTCATGCAATGTTTTTTTAGTATCAAATCTACTAACTCAACGTCACAATCATAAGTAAATAATGATTTTAAAACGAGAGCGTTTGAAATAAAAACCAACAGATGACTCTCATTCACTGCTTTTAAGCCGCACGTGAGTAAATACATGGTTTACGATATACGTAAGACTTTTTAAACTGTCTTAATGTAAATGTTTTGGAAATACAAACTACAGCAATACTACAACTAAAATCATATCTCCCTTGCCATTTCACTCAGAACGTAATATGTTGTTTAGAAAGATTTACACCAGTATCTATATATGATCTTTAATTGCTATAGTTTTCTGCTGAAAAAGGTTATTTTATTTTTATTTTTTGAGAGGCACTTTATAGCGCAGTATGCTCAGTGTCTCGCACATTCCCTGTACATAGAAATAAATAAAATGTGTCCAATTATCAAGTAAAAATAACCAAATGTTCGATTCTCAACATTAGGTGCAGAACCCACTTTTCATTTTAAGATATGAAATTACTTCTAGTACATCCTCATAAAAATTCAAACTTTACTATAATAAAATATTACAACAGTCCAACTGAAAGTTTAATAGCAGAAAAGATAAGCAAAGTTTCTCAGCTAATTCCACTGTCAGTTGGAATTCAAAGTCTGAATATTTTAATCTTTAGATAACGAGTTGGAATTATTTTCAGAACCAAAATGTAAAATTAGAATGGAGGTTCTCTATGTAATGTTGAAAACCAAACATTTGATTGTTTTTATTTGGTAGCAGGAATCATTGTATTTCCTTCTGCGTATAGGGAATGAGCAAGACACTAATCATAATGTGTTATAAAGTGCCACATGATTAGCGCAGTATTCTCAGTGTTTTATAAAGTCCTTATTATTACGAGTGAAGGTCATTCAGTCCATGAATTTACTTCTGT
Source organism: Lepisma saccharinum (assembly GCA_022664845.1). Taxonomy (NCBI): domain Eukaryota; kingdom Metazoa; phylum Arthropoda; class Insecta; order Zygentoma; family Lepismatidae; genus Lepisma; species Lepisma saccharinum. The sequence continues at coordinate 10,333 of JAGDQP010019430.1, forward strand.
AACATAATACCCCTAACGCCCATCTTCCTCAGTTCAGTTTCACACTCGGAAGAAATACTCCTACATGACTTACGATCAACTAGGTTGAAGGACATGTGAATGTAATGAAGTTCCTGGCTTCTCAGTCTGCAAAAATAGTCACGCAATAATAAACTTATTAATAACATTAAATTAAAATTTAAGATTGTTTTATTGTGTAAAATTTTACATAAATTATTATTCATAATCGTAAATGAATAGAAAGCAGAAAATTAATTTTCCTTCTGACATCTGCTGGCAAAGGACTATTAAAAGTCTCAAACGAGTGGAGTCGAGTATAAAGAAAATGTATTCAATTTAGAACACATTTGTTCCCAGAATTATTAACAGAATAACAGTTGCTGGTACGATAAACAAGAGTAGTGCAGCAATGATTTTTGTGTGTAAACCTCAGTATACTAGTGTTCCACACATAGTTTGGAAACAGGTTCGACTTTAAAGAAGGGCATGTTTGATTGGTGATAAAGCTAATAGAAAAATAATTCTAGACTAATTCAAGAGTTTAAATTATTTTACTTTAAAAATAGACTTAAACAGTTGAAGCTTTCGAAACCTCTTCTGCTTAATTTCCTCAGCTCGTCTGATAATTGCGTGGCATTATTATTGCACTAAACTTATCGGCACAAACGGGGTATCAACATTGACAACTGCAAATTTTTGACCATTTTTATCTTTTAAAGATTTGTGAGCTGGACGTTTTGATTCCTGGATCCAACTCTAATTGAAAGAGTTTTCTCTTTAATTGGTGCTCAATGATAATGAAAAGCTATTAGTGAAGTCAGAACAAGGAATCAACATCGCTAAGTACAATATGGAATATCTCCGTTGCTTCGATCTTCATAACCAATTAATTTCAAAACCTCAAAAAAAAAAAAAAACTGCTTGCAGCCAAAAGTATAGATAGATATAGGAATAGCCAGTATCAAGTCTTAATGCCCAGAATTATTTAACAATACTTAACATTTTGTTTGTATATTGTTTACCATGTATTTTTCATGTTATGTTTTTGTATTAATTTATAAATGATAAATCAGAAGATCATATTTTGTACTTAATAGTTTGGATGAATTACTGAACGTTTCGTTTAATCTCTTTGGCAATATTTTTGACGAGTAGGATATGTTAAATAAAGTTCCGTTTCTTTATTTTATACGTAACTAATAAATTCGCTTCTTTACTTAATTTAACCCTCTGGATCAAAATGTAATAAAGGGCAGGTAACAGGAAAGACATGAATTGGACACCGCACTCCCATATTCCTAATTTTTAATTTTCATAAAATGTTCGTTATGGATATATCAAGCAAATGGTAACCACTTTCCACTTTCATTAAATGTTGTTATTTGATAGAAATATAAAATATTACGTAACTTGTAAAACTGAAAATTGAGACGACGGAATGGTCCTGTTCTTCAGTGCCTCTTTACTGGGTCTTTAATCCTGACAGATTGTGGGGTACTTATCAGTGAAATATTTGAACTAGAGTGTTTCGCAGTGACAAAAACCTGGCTTAACCATTCGGTTGGTGACAGTGAATTACCATTCACAGAACATGTTTTATTTTTATTTTACAGGCATGACCGAGAGTCTCGCGGGTAAGGGTTGCTTTTGTGTGTTAATAAGAAATAGCCCAGCATGGTAAGACTTAACCCCAACCGTGACTGCCAAATTATTGGCTCGAGGTATTAGTAGGCATATTTCGTAAGATATACGAGTACATAGGATGTTCCTATAGACCAAAGAAAAACGGTTCGGGTTCTTTACTCGAACAATGCCATAATTCTTTACTAGCTACTCTTGGTGACGCTATATTGATGGGGGATTGGAATTTGTGCACCAAACGGTCAAGTAGCAAACACAGGGTCACTAGTGATGGAAATTATATCTTTTCATGGACAATTTTATACATGGACTTGGCCTCGAACTATACAATATGAATAATACACATAAAAACAGTAATTTGGACTATGTGCTTGTCTCAATCCCTTCACAGAACATCACCCCGTATTGCAACATACTCTGCTTCGACCATGAATCTCTCGACATAACTTTCAATATAATACTATTCATTCGGTGCTCAAAGATGGAGTCCCATTTAAGAAAATAAAAAAAAGAGTAAATTTCCTATCCTGTGTGATCGCGATGTTTACAGTGTTCTTAAAAAATCAAAAAAAGCATGGGAATTGTGGCGTACATTTCCGAGTGAGCACATGCATAGAACGTTCTCTGGCATAAGAAAACGTAATAAAATTTACAAAAACTAAAGTATTTTAAATATATTGATTCCATTATATTAGCGCCATTTGCTTTGCGTAACACTGTTTCCGTTATTTCTTTTGCAATTTCAATTATCTTTAATAGATACTGTACTGAAGGTAAAGCCGTTTCTTGGAAATTGGCTCGTTTTATTCCTATATATAAATCCGGACCGAAAGAGAATGTTTCATCTTACAACAACAATAACCACTGGCGTTGCAAATCGAAAGGTCCAGAGCCTGCCACAACGCCATCTGTCCGCGGTTGGTGGAACTGCGTCCACCTGAGTGACGGCCGTGGGTTCAGCACTGCGCGTCATCTTGACCACGATCACGCATATCAGAGGCTTTCTAGACCAAGTGGCCGTCACATCTTTATTCACGTGACTCCCAAGTTTTCCTCATGACGCTGGGTGGACGCCAAAAAGTGGGGTGCGCCATCCGGGAATTCAACCCGGGACCACGCGAACATGAGTCCAACGCTCTAACCACTAGACTATCGAGCCCCCAATGTTTCATCTTACAGATCTATATCTCTCCTATCCTCCTTGTCAATTATCCGTGAAAAAAAATAGTCAAAGACAGAGTCTTCAAATTCAAATTCCTTATATCAATCCTGTTCAACACAGATTCTTGCCTAGCAGTTCGTGTCTCACAAATCACGTGTTCCACATAAAATTTAGGTTCAAAAATTAAGTTGAGGATTAATTATGATTTTTCACTTTCATCTAGTTTACAGTAGACAATCATCCAAGAAACAAAATTAGATGTTTGCTTGAAACTTTCTTCGAAATATATATTAATTTGAATCTTAATTTCAACTTTCTTAAAATTCGTAGCAATAATCTCATGTGTGTTGGAGTTAATTGGTGCTTAATCTGTAGATATTATTATGTTAATTCGTCGTTCTATTTTAGTTTCATTTTCACAGCTTCTCTCTGGCATATATATAAGACTCAAGAATTTTAGAAAAAAAATTGTAGAAAAAGAATGGCACTACCATGTAAGGATACAAAGACAGGTGTTCGCAAGCTTCACAAAGACAAAAGAAATATGGCAACCTTTCGCCGAAAGGGTTTCAGATAATAAAAGATGAGATGGAAAGAGAAAGCTGGTGCTACCGACCCGCCATACTATCAACTCATACTGCTTTTTTTTATTTTGTAGGAACAGTCCGAAACGCGTTTCGATAAACTTTAGGTCTTTATTGGTTCCTAAACACTCATTTTATGACAATCTCAGAAAAATAATATGCAGAATAGTTTAAATAACTTTAAAATGACCACGGCGAATTTTAAATAATACATAAAATTTTACGTTTACATTTAATGATCAACTCTATTAACTTAATGTGTTTTTTTGTTTTAGAAAAGTAATTATAGTATCTTTTGAAAACATCCTTGAAGTGTTTTCTTTGTATGAATCTTTCTACGTAACACAGATATAAGCAAATATTTGGTAAAATGCCTTACATAACGTTTTTTTTATTCATACCGTATGGAAGAGAAAGGTAATAGGTGCATGATATTTAATTTATGTTATGAAATAGGATTGTAGAGTTCCAGTCAACATATTTTTAGAGAAGTCGTCCTGTATATGCATGTATTGAAGAGTGATCACAAACTCGCTCTAAACATAAATTCAAAACAATATGTAAAGAAATGAATTCTGTAAAAAAAAATGTTAAATAAAGCAAGGTAACACGTTAGTAACATTGGTAACCCGGAACCTAATCTTATAATCCACGTTTAATTTTGAATATTGCACCATAAAATCTGATTTGACGTCACGCAAGCGTTACATCCTCAGATAAACATCACGACTGAGTTACTTGCAGAATAGCTTGTTATGTACAAGCGTGAGGCTTAGCTTCTCCTCAGACCTACTCCTCTAAATTGTACTGAGCTCAATTCTAAAAACTGACTGAGGGCAATTACAGGCTAAATATTTGCGTAGCTGTGTCACGTATGTGGAAGAGCACATGTGTTAATTACGTGTACGAATGAGGGAAGGAAATAATCTAATCAATTCTTCTAGAATTGGCAGTATAGTAAGTCAAATGGCACTAAACTAATTCTGAACAACATTTAGAATAGGATTTAGAATATGACAAATTCAATGTTTACAACTCAAGAATAAAGCACCCTTGACAATCACTTTATGTAAACGGAAGAATTTAAAGTTGAAGCTCTCTTGAAGTTGAAAGCCTAACACTAACTGATCTCTTACATTGATTTTTATACCACTTGCTGAAGTACATTCTAGAACGTGAATTTCTGCAATTATTGTGATCTGGTCTCACCCCCTCATGGCGTTTACCTAAGTATGTAAAGCTTGACTAACGTCAAATTTGAATCTATAAGATGGAATATTGAAGACCAAACGTGGATTATATGTGGTTGCAAGTTAGAGTGCAAAGACAGACGTATATGAACTTTACAAACAAAGTAGAATTGAGGCAACGTTTGGCTGAAGATGTATTCACATAGCAGAAGAAATGGACAGAGAGGGCAGTTGCTAGGGAGCGACCATTATTCATTCACCATTAAAATACAACATTCAATATAAGTCCATAGCTTTACTTTCCTCTCAACACATATAACTATTATGAATTGAAAATATATAACATTAACAATTAAATCAATAATGCTTGAGCATGTACCTGAAATATCCTGATAAGACTACATACAAAGCCATATAATAGCGTTCTATCAAAAAATAGTTTTGTAAATTTTGATTTATTAGATTATAACATGCAGTATATTTACATTCTAGACTGCAAAAATGTCTACGTTATTTTGAGTAAGCGTCAACTTGACCAAGAGATGGAAGTACAAACATTTTGCGTGGTATATGACAATGTTTGCTTACGCTTGACATGCAAATAAAAATGTTTCAAGGGTTTATTTACACTAAAATAACTTCCCTAAGTTACGTGGTGATATATTATTTCTTAATGTATCTATTGCTAAGAACTGTTAGAAATACAAATAATTTATCTGTTATTAACAAGGTAAATAAAATTCAAATAATAAAGTACCATTTCCAAATTATTTGTACACAGTAAAAAGTAGCTGTGTTAATTCAACACAATGCGGTGTCCCAGCGTGACTACCACTTTTGTGTGTTAGATCAACACAACACACGGTGTTGATTTCGGTACTGGGAGAAAAAAGATTTACGGGCGCAGCTAGATTTGAACATGGGTTGCTCAGTTAGAAGTCGAGCGTCTTACCGACTGCGCTAAATTGTCAGACAGACAGAATACTAGATTGAAACAATATAGAGGTTTAAAAAAAACTTGCTGAACCTCAAACACAAATAAAGTTACTCTCACGGCTTATGACATGGTTTAATCACTTTTCCATTGGTCAATTAGGGATCACAATCACCATTTATTGATAATATGTTCCATTTCTATGAAAGCAAGCGCAGCATTTGACATGTTGTTACGATAAGAAAGCAGGAATGCTGCTCAAGTGTTTGTCTGTCGCCATCTTGCTTGTTTTCATAGAAAGAGAATATTCTCAATGAATGGGAATTCTGGTTCTCAATTGACAAATAGAAAGTGATTAAACCATGGAATAAGTCGTGCAAGTAACTTAGTTAGTTTTGGGGATTCAGCAACATATATTTAAATCTAGTGTGTAGTCGTTTAATTCAAATGTTATTCAATAAATGTAATTTGCATCTAGTGCATGTTCTGTCTGACGATTTAGCTAAGTCGGTAAGACGCTGAGTTCGTAGTTAGGTGGCGTGGTAGGAGGTCATGCTCCAACTTCGCTCCGTCGCGAATTGTGTGTGGTGGTCGTGCTTTGAACGGCCTGTGGTTTTGGTTTGTAACATTTGATAGTGAAATTTTGTGATACTTCTGAGGTGATATGAGTTTTTCTAATTTTCAACGTCAGCGAACCTTGAAAATAGACTTTAGTACTTTAAACCAACGACCTAACTTAGGCGACGTACACGAAGAAATTTACAATCAAATTGGAGTGGAAGAGGACGACGTGGAGAGCTTGGAACTTTATTATAAAAAAGCTGTTTTTCTCAAGGTTAAACGTCAAGAATTGGTGCAAGAGTTATTAGCAAGATGTAATGGAGAATTAAAATTTATAGTTGATAATACCCGACATAGTTTCCCAGTGACCGAAGTAAGTCCAGAAGTTATTTCTTTTGTGGTATACAGTGTACCTCCGGAGATTCCAGATACGTATTTAAAGGAACAATTAGAGTTTTATGGCAGGATAACAAGGATTCAACAGTGTTACCATCGTTCCTATCGTTATAGGGTATACAACGGCAGAAGGATCATATACTTTGAACACGTAAAAACTTCACCCCCACGCTACTTCAAACTAGGACCCTACAATTTGCAGATTCTTCCAAATGATTACATATCCCCCGCTCGAGTCCCGGAATCAATTAACACAGTAAATGCACCAACTCAACGTGAAACATCTTTTCATGTAAATCTTTCTGAGTTTCCTACCCTGTCAGAACAGGTGCTTCGACGCCGAGCCAGCTTGAATACGGAAACGAGGGTAGATGATTCACAGCAACCTGCCGAGTGTCTGAATTCGCCCGAGGTTAGTGAACTGAACGAACAGACAGCGTCTGTCGATGATAGTGGAAGTATACACCGAACACTCATTACGACGAACGCTGATATTCATAACGCTGATACAGTGGCGCTAAACGGGGGGTCAGTGGAGTATATAGGAAGTGAATGTACTACTCCCGATTGTGTTACATCTAATGATAGTGTGCCCTTGATAGAGGGAAACAAAGAAGCTGAAGCTCGTGTGCGGGATCATCCTCCTAATAGCAGTGGCGAGCAGTTTGCCCAAGTACAGTCTTTTGCGGTATCTGCACAAGAAGGTCCAGGGCAAATACCAGAAACAGAGGAGAGGAGGGAGGAAGAAGAGGACACTGCGGTAGGTCCATACCATAACACGCGCTCTCTTGCTCGAAAACGAGAATCCGAGGTGAGTGAATTTTTCTCTTCTCCTAGTAAAAGACCACTACCCAAAAATAAGTCAACTGTGCAAACGGATACGGGACAAAAACATTAGGCAACTATGTTACCCGGCGAATTCCCCCCCCCCCATCGGACTGGTAGTGCTGTTTTCAGGTGATGGTTTTTGACTTATATGTTCGTATATAAAGTGAAACTTTCGAAACATGGTGCAGCTACACGAAGAAAATTGTTTTCTAACCTCCGCTTACTTGGTGGCTTTTGCAGTGTTTATCTTAGGGGGACTTTTACTCCCCACCAGTGTTGGGGGAGGAAAGAACAAAAAGAGCAAAATTATGATCGCCATGCTTGCATTAATCATACCCTTTATGTCTACCGCCCTAATGCCGGAGTCTAAGACCTCAAACACTGTCTTTAATCTTACCATCGCTACTTTCAATCTCTGTCGGGCACATAGTGAAGGGAAATGCAGCATCCTTGCTCAAACTTTGAAATCCGCCAACATTCACATATTAGCTGTACAAGAGATATCATCTATCGATCTCCATATTAGGCATTATTATTATTTAAAAAACTATAACGTTACTGAAAATACCGGGGTCGGCTTCTTGGTTAGAGCGGATATTGAAGTCTCCGATGTCTACAAAGCGATTGATGGTAGATCGTACGCTATACAGTTTGCAGGCCTAACAATTTTTACGGCTTATATGGAAAGTGGAACTAAAGTTAAATTACAACGTGAAGCGTCCTTTCAGAACTTGACAGTAAATATCTACTGTCACCAAAATCCAAACCTAATAGTGTTAGGCGACATGAACGCGGTATACGATTGTACGGCGACTACGGCGAAAGACAATTATAGCCCTGCATTTAAACAAATGACGGAATGTTTAAAGTTAACGGACGCATGGGATCATTTCTTCCCCCACGTACCTTTGTATACATACATGAATAATTCTTGCAAAAGTAAGCTCGATTATATCTTCCTTAGCCCGCTGATGGTGAAGGCTATAAATAGTGTTAAAACTGAGAAACTAGCTATGTCCGACCATACAATGGTCCAAATAAATGTGAAATGGAATGTTCCGTTATTTCTTCGGAAATCATACTGGTGGCGTCTCAATGCCGATTTTGTAGCCGAACCCGCCTTTTGTCACTTAACCGCGGCATTAAAACAGACTACAAATAGTTATTCCGGGAAAAGTGGTGAAGAATGGAAAGTGTGGCGACGAAAAAAAAATACCTTTATTCGTCAATACAAATTATATACACGAGTGCACTACGAGGATAAAAAACGAACAAGCTTATAATGAACGTGCCATGCAGGATCTAATTTGGCTTCCTAAAGTGCGGAAAATGCAAAGTAAACTACGTCTGTTAATGTCATACCGATATAAAGGCTTACAAAAACGAAATACCTTAACCAAGTGCGGCATTTTTGAGACAGCCTCTATCGTCAGTGTTATCCGGGACTCTAAACGTAGGGAAGCAAATTTTATAAAAGAGTTTAACGATGACCAGGGTACTCTTTACAAAGGTCAGACAATTTTTGATGGTATCAGGAATCAATATATAAGACATTTTTCGAAAGTTGGGGATTCCGGAGACGAATTTCTACAAGAATTCGATCTGGGAAATATACCACATTTATCTGAAGATGATGCGGAGTGTCTCTTAGCACCCTTTACTCGACAGGAAGTGGAACAGGCTCTGTGCGCCCTCCATGTAGACTCTCAAGGGGGAGGAGAGGGGATGGACTGTGTGGACAGTGGATGGTGGCAAATAAGGTCTACATAGTGGATCAGATGGTTCCGGTATTCAATTCCTTTTGGAATTTCCCTAAAGACATCGGCGACTTTTTTACAACGATAGGCGTGTTGTTAAAAAAAATAATCAAACTGCGTCTATTCAGAACTGTAGACTTATACACATGATGAACTTTGATGCGAAATTATTTATGAAAGTGATAGCAAATAGGCTTAAGTGTGTAATAACGTACCTGTTGCATTATAGTCAAAGTGGCATACAGGGGATGAACCAATATACATTCATCTAATGAACATTCGTGACCTGTTATTATATGCTAACAGGGGAGAAACCATCCCGTTCCTATTTTTAAAGACAGACTTCGCGAGTGCTCATGATACCGTCTCCCATACATTCCTTTTCTCGGTGATGCGTGCTATGAAGTTTCCACCAAAATTTATCGCCTTGATCCAATGGATATATAATAATAGATATGTCCAGATATCAATAAATGGGTTAATTGGACATCGTATACCTTTGCAACGTGGAGTCCTCCAAGGCAGTGCCACAGCCGGAATTTTCTTTGCTTTAATAATGTCTCCTTTTGCTCAGGCTGTACATCGAAACTTGGCGGGAATAAAATTATGGGAGAAAGATATCCGTTGTCTCATCTATGCGGATGATATCAACTTTTGTATAAAAAATGAGGAGGAATTACAACGGATATTACACTTAATTGATTGTTTTTCGAAGGTGTCCGGCATCTCAATCAATCCGCAAAAAACTAGAGCTATGAACTTGAGAGCTCCAATTAGATCTTTAGCTTCCCTGTCTATCGAAGAGACTGATCATGTGAAAGTTCTCGGCATAACGTGGTATGCCGACATGCGTCAGACTATGACAGAAACGGGGCATAATTTGATTCACAGTCTAGTGGCGGAACTACAGAAATATAAAACTTGCTTATCTTCTCTTAGATCGATGTCGCTTTGTAAACACATATATATTAAGTAAACTATATTATCCTCTACAACTGTTTGTATTCTCAAACAAATTTTGGGCTCACGTGCTTAAAGTCTTGGGATTTTTCATCTGGCACAAACAGATGCTTCGGGCCCCACGAGCAGACCTCTACAGAAGCATAGAGAAGGGTGGTCTAAATCTGAAAAACGTTCAAATTCAAGCGACATCCTTAATGGCTCACCGATTCGTACGAGTGTTGACTGAATATCATGGGAATATATCTTATGATGCTTTTCTCATCGCCATTCAACACGTGGATAATGTATCCCCCATTGACATTCGTACGATTCAAGGTCCTCTAACAATTTATTCTGAGATCATGTTAGAATTTTCCTATGCGGTCATCGGAAACATACCAATGGAAGACTTTACAGTTAAAGACTTTTATTCATATTTTCTTGCAAAAGAAACGATGGAACTTAGTGCCACTCCACATCGACATGGAGTAAAATGGCCCATCATATGTGAGAACCTCAACTTTCTCAAACATAATTCTCTACTACATCATCACATGTTCATCCAGTGTTATAATTTGGATCCAGTGGGGACTAATCTTAAAAAGAAAGGAATGTGTGAAGATGATCTTTGTAAGACTTGTGGTGCGACCGAAGACCTGTATCATAAATTAGTGAAATGTAAACATAAAGAGGCCATATGGGAGAAGTGTAAAATCCTATATTGGCGTAGTACTAGGTGTCACTACAAGGATCTTAATTTTAATGACGTTTATCGACAACCGGCGTATCGATTCTTCCCCCCTACACGCCGCAAATTTGTCATCTGGTTGTTCGCCGTTACGTTATTTATCCTAAAGACTAAAACTGACATTAATACGGCTGAGTGGTATACTCACGAAGTTATTTTTAACTTCCTAAGCATCCCGCGTGAAAGACGGGAAGCGGAATTTGCCCACTACTCTCGTGTCCTATATTGAGACATGTTAGTTTCCTTTTGTTTGAAAAGGTATTCATGAACTTGGTGTGATACCATCTGTTTTGGAATGTTTATTCTGTGTTTCTTGTGGCTTTTTCCTTTTTCTTTTTTTACAACCAATTCATAAAAAAAAGCTGGTTACCCACGAGGTAAAATTTAAGTTCTTCAGCATTTTGCGTGAGAGACTTAAAACCGATTTTTTAATTTTTTTCAAGCTCTGTATTGAGACAATTTCAATGTAATGTTCTGAGAAGGTTCCAGTTAGTGTGTTAATGATTAAGCATCCCCGTTATGGGGTGTACTTTTCCTGTTATAATTAAATAAATAAAAAAAAGACGCTAGACTTCTAATTGAGCTGCCCATGTTCAAATCTCGCTGAAGCCGTAATTTTTTCTCTCCCAGTACCGAAATCAACACCGTGTTTTGTGTTGATTTAACACACAAACAGTGGTAGTCACGCTGGGACACCGCATTTTGTTGAATTAACACAGCTATTTTTTGCAGTGTACCGTACAATCAGAACTTCTGAATCGCATTCAGGGTCCTGTCTGTAACAACTATAATTGTACAATTGAAATTACGTCTGGCGTTTGTAAATTATTTTCTTCTGTTTTATGATCGAGAGACAAGAGTAAGAATATATTTGTCACACGTAAGTTGACAAGAATATTTGATAAGAATATCAAATAGTATTTGATAAGAATATCGGGTTCTTATCATGTGGATTACTGATCATGAAGACACGCGTAATTCAACGTGAAAAATTCAAAACTAAAGGGGTCATCTCAACTTATCGTAACTTAATATTGTTAACTGATTATTAAGTTAATCTCCATGCTGTATTTTTTTAAAAGTAACATTATTTTTCCTAGGACTAAATTTGATTGTGAAAAGGTTACTTAAAGATAATGGACATCTAAAATACGTTGAAAATAGCTTGTTCGGCGTTTTAAATTAGTTTGCTGTAATTAAAAGTAGTTTACAGTTGTGAATATAAAAAAACACTGATACTTAATTGATATTTATGCAATTAAAAAAGTGCTAAGACTGTGAAATATGTTCTTCGACCAATGTAGCTTGGATTTTAGTGGAAACTAGGTATAAAGGCTTTTAATAATGAGCGAAGAAGGAAAACACCAAACTTTTGAAATATGAATAATCAAAGTGATGATGAAATAAGTCAAGGAGAGAGAAACATATTGAAAAATGTGCTAAAGGGAGTAGAACATAGTAAAGTCATTTTATAAATCTATTTGTAAGATCAAGAATAGTTATTTTAGGGTAAGGAATAACACAAGATATATAAAATAGTACTGACTTCCAAATCAAAAGTAGGAGGAGAGTAAAAAATCCGCTACGAATATTAGTTGGCGGGAACATCTGTTGCAATAGCCGGCCAGAATTTAGATATAGAAAATAGGGTAACCTGGTTGCGTCATTTATGGCTTTATAATAATATATTTGATCATATATATATATATATATATATATATTGTTAGTAAGATCTGAACATATTGAATTTATGAATACTATAATATGACATGCAGTCTAGTAACACGTCATTGAGTAGAAGCGCGCTGTGTAAAATATTAGTTTTGAAAAGAAACCAATGTAATTTATTACATGATAGATTGAAAATCTTTCAAAGATTTTATTTTAGATGTTTCGTATTACAATTGTTACACAGCCAGAATATATGTCACCAACAAAGGTCTTTTGATATGACTAATTCACCTATTAATGGTAAATAGTCCACTTAGAATATAGTATAGGAAAAGTGTTCGGGGCTTTAAGACTAATGCTACAATATGGATATCGATTAGCAGTTAGATCGACAAACAATTGAAAAAGAAAATGAATACGATTTACATATATGATAAAATAACTTTCAATACAAGGATCAAAAGCTGATTGTAAAGTGTAGATGTTTTCCAACACTGCTTTTGTGTTCCCTTTGAATTACGCTCCACGAAATTATGAAGATATACTTCATAGACTTTCTTTTCTTCAGAAAAAATGTTTTATGGAATAAATATTATACTAAGGGGACTAACAAAACTCTTAAACCGTTATTTGATATTAACTGATCGTAGTAAGTCCCGTTAAGTTTAGAATATGTATCCCCAAATTGAATTTCAGAATTATAATTGACATCGCATTTAATTTCGTTAAGCATTAAGAGTATAAATTGGGACAAATGGATGGAGATATTTCAGTAGCAATATTCTAAGTACTTTTATTTACGAAGTTTTGAGACAATGAGTTAAGATAGAAATTAAATTTAATTTAAAAAAATGTAAAGTTCTCTAATTCTAATCTCCACATTCACAACTAATACTATACATGGGATAAAATTTAATTTAATTTAGATTTCTATCACTTTCTTATCATTATTGTAATTTAATAAATATAAATAGTAATAACTTTACTTACACTAACGTTACATCTTCTCTAAATCTAAATGTTAATTCATACGAAAATTTAAAATGTACTACCATATTCTTTCTGTTCGTAACGAAGATACATAATTCTACAACAATGCTCATAAACATTTTATTCGTAAAGAAATACTAACAATGTAATTAATTTCATAGATAGAAATTACCTATTCAATTCAGCTGTGTATTTCAACTTGAATGTAAAATCATTGGCATAAAAGCCAGACTCACATAATCACTCCTGTAAGAGTCTTTCAATGTTGGTACATGTATGAACCGTAATTTAAGTGTCGCATTGATTAAGTTTTGTGATGTGTTTATGAAAAGACAGGAGTGGAAAGGATTGATGTGGGTTTGTATTGTCTAGTTGCTGTAAGAGATAGCAAAGAGTCTGGCGTTTTCGAATTTGATTTAGAAAATTGAGTGGCTAATGATTAAAACACCTGCACTATACTTAGACGCTATCTGTTTACGAAATCGGAAGCGTCAGATGGCGTAATGTACCATTTCTCGTACGGTCTTGTTCCACGTCGACCAATATAGTGCCACGGGATTTCTGGAGCCATCTATGGTAGATTGCTGCAGGCAGGAAATATCTGTGTGAGTCACGTTGCATTGATTCAATTGGTGTGAAATTCTTGGAAGTGTACACCGTGTCTTGTGTTCTAATATAGTAATAACAAATATACACAGTCTTCTCTATAGTTTGTTTTAAATATCATTCAGTGAAACTTAATATAATTATTGTTACTTTCAAAATAGATATAATATGAGGATTGTCAACAAAATTTGTTTACAGCTAATGTTTTGGAAGTTAATGGTTATTAAAATACTATTTTTGTAATGTGACGGAGAATCCTTCCTTGTTATTTTTTAATTGAAAGCGCAACACTATGTATTAAAATGTACCTGTTGTGTGACCCAGACCATGTTACCAATTATCAACATACCCCTCGTATTTCTTAAGCTTGAGACCCACTGTAATGTACTGTTCATGCTGCATGAGTTACCTTGAAATCAAGAGGACTATCCCGGCGGAGTCACACTGAACATAGTTCTTGAAAAACAATTTCAATTTGAAGATTTCTTGAAACTTCAGCATCATCTTCGTCTGATGAAAAGAAGCTGCAATCCATTTTTTTATGGAGACTTTCGGAACGCACACCCTCCCTCCTTTCTTTCTATCTTCTTCATCATCACTCGTAATACATGATTTCCATATTTTAAGCAATGCAATATTATCTTGAAATTGAAGTATCAGACATTTCATCCATAGAAACGATATTGTGATCGTTTTTAGGAATTACAGTGTATGATCTTCTATCGGACAGTTTTCTTTATTTACTCAATATGTTATAAGGTAAGATAAAATGAAGTGTATGGGCGGTAACAGCAATGTTAAATACGTGTTTAGTTACTTTATAGAGAGAAGATTTCGATAAGTTATTTAAGAACTACAAGTTAATAGCCTTGCCGTTTCTTATATTAACATGGTTTAAAACTATAATCAACTAGCCGAATTATACGTCCGTTAGTGCGTAGTGAATAAAGGATATTAGTAACAGTAACAGTTACACTACTCCCACTCCTACTACTAATACTACTGCTGTATTTACAACAACAACAACAACTACTACTACATCTCTACAACAACAATTATTAACACTACCACAACAACAACTACTACTACAACTACTATTAGTACAACTTCTGCTACTAAACAACAACTATTACTACTGTTGTTTCTACCGTTGCTAGGAACTACAACAGGTCATCTAGGTTGGGGGTTGGGCGTGGGACTAACAACTTGGAAAACACTCCTTGCTACGAAACCCAACAATAAGCCTGGGATGACAAACGGTAAAGGAAAATGGAATGAACAAAGCAGGCTCTTAGACTTGATTTTAGAAACACGGAAAGTACAAACTATGTTACAGGTTGGGAAAATGATTGAGATAGCCGATGAAGTATTAAAATTTATGTTTTACCTAGTAGCACTACAGGAAGTTTTAGGTGGCAAAGACAGTAAGAAATCAGAAAGAACTTCACGGTCCAGAAAGCAGAACATGACAGTTTGGCAACGAATTCTTAATCACAAAGAGAATAAAAGAAAGTTTATTAGAAGTAAAAATAGTTAACGAAAGACTATGAAAAATTAGAATGAAAGGAATGTTCAGAAATTTGACAAAATTATCTGCTTATACTCCAACAGATGATAATAAGGATGACGAAAAAGGTGAATTATACAAGTTAAAACATGTATATAACAAAACTCCAAAAGTATGATCATATAATAATAACGATAATTGGAGGTTTCAGCGCTAAAATAGACAGAGAAGATTCAGAATACAAGGTTTCAGCTCAACACATACTACACGAAAGGAAAAGTAATGAAAACGGCTGACTACCGATTCCATTGAAAATCAGAAACAATATTTATATTAAAAGTGCAGCATTTCCACTCAAGAAGATTTACTTGGGTACACGGAAGATTTCGGGTACCAATTTGTTAAACCAGATA
Source organism: Lepisma saccharinum (assembly GCA_022664845.1). Taxonomy (NCBI): domain Eukaryota; kingdom Metazoa; phylum Arthropoda; class Insecta; order Zygentoma; family Lepismatidae; genus Lepisma; species Lepisma saccharinum. The sequence continues at coordinate 26,263 of JAGDQP010019430.1, forward strand.
TACCATATTCTAATTTCATCAAGACATGGATCATCTGTGACATATGTCAGAAGCTGCAGAGGGCCCAACGCTGATTCGGATTACTGCATTGTTAAAACCAAAGTAAGGGAAAGAATAAACAGTAGCAGAGGAGAGACGAGGATGAGAAACTGCAATCTAGAATTGCTTATAACAAGAATAGAAAGGAAAGCGTACGAAGAAAATATGGAGAAAAATCTAAAAAATCTTCAGTGTCTGGAGAACACTCAGCTTAAGTAAGAAGCACAACTGAAGGTGAATACAAGATGGAGTGGAACTAAAGCGAAGATGATAGCAGCTACTAAAGAGTTAGTAGAAACTCAGAAGAGAAAAACAGTCAATGAAATGGTTTGACGAAGAACGCAGAAAAAAACAATTCCAAAAAGGAGTGAAGCAAGGGTAGAGATGGCGCAGGAAGAGACACGGAATAACAATGATAAGTACCAAGAACTTAGGAAACATGACAAGAAAATCTGTAACAGCAAGGAGAAAGAATGCCTAAAGAAACAAATAGAAGAAATACAACACCTGAGCAAACAATACAAATGTGAGAAGTTTATAGTGCAGTGAACAGGATGAGTAAAGGCTAGCAACCCAATCAACGTAGCTGTAGATGCATTTTACAATCAAGAATAAATCATAAGTAGATGTGTGGGACACTTTTGTGAAGTGCTGGATAATAAAGCAGAAGATACTAACGAGCAGGATACTTGGAAAGAAGAAAGCTTTGGAGAAGTAGATATATTAACGAAAAGAACTCCACAGAGGAAAGATCAGATGCTCAAACAGATGAAGAAGTTGAGAAAAGTATAAAAAGATTAAGGAGTGGAAGAGTGCTAGGCGAAGATAATATTGCTCGAGAAATGATCAAAATTAGGGGAGAGAATTAACTAAAAAGATACACAAACTCATAAATACAATATGGGAGAAAAGATGCCGAAAGACTGGATATAACTAAAATATGTCCTATACTGAAGAAAGGAGATAGATACAACTGGAATTACTACAGAGGAATTTCTTTATTAAATGTAGTATACGAAACAGCAGAGCCAAAATGAAAGTGATGAACGGATTAGGCAACAGTTTTGAGTGCAATGCCAGCTTTAGACAAGGAGACAAGCTTTCAACTACATTATTCATGCTTGCCCTATATATTGGCTACCAAAAGATTGATCAAAGGAACACAACATATACAAAGCTTAGCCAAATCTCCGAATACGCAAATCATATAATTGTAGTTGCTAAACAAATTGAAGGGAGTTCATCAACAGCTAGAAAAGGAATTCACTAAATTAGGCTACAAATGAATTAAAGGAAGACAACATACACGGAAGGATCTACAGATACGTAATAACAATGACCTTTAGCTAGGTCGAATTCCAGTATTTAGGTAGCATAGTAAACAATTCAAATGATAATAAAATATGTATCACAGAAAGGATAATAAAAAGGAATAAAGCATATTATGCAAACAAACAATTATTTAACAGTAAATTGATGTCAGGAAACTACAAGCTAAATGATTACCACACCGTGGCACGAAAACCAGTATCCGGCTCAGAAATATGGATGTTCACAGAAGAACAGGAAAGAAAGATAAAATTTTTGAAAGGAGAATTCTCCGTAAAATATATGGACCGCTAAAGGAAAACCAAGACTGGAATCTTAGAAGCTTCATAGAACTGGAAACAATAATAAAAGGAGAAAGAATAGTTATATTTATAAAATCCCAAAGGATTCGGTTGCTTGGTCAAGTAGTGTGAATGATAAATAGTGCTATTTCAAAAAAGGAGATAGATGAAAAACTCTGTGCCCCTCCAAGGAGAGGAAGATCAAAGACAAGATGTTTGCACGACGTGTCTAGTGAATTGAGAATGATGGGTTTTATCGGATGGAGGGACATAGCCAAGAGCAGAGAGCATGGAGGCAAATTGTGCTGGAGGCCAAGGTCCACCCAGGACTGTAGCGCTAACTGGTAAGATAAGCTACAACAACAACTACTACTACTATTAGGTAACCATGTTTTCCGTAATAGAGTTTCTTCCAAACTGTGTCAATCAAAACGCTAAAAAATATTAAATAATTAATTTGATATCTGGATTGTAATAATATACATTTGAATTTTTTTAAAAAAATATTTAAACAATTTATTTAATTCACATTGTTGTTCGAAATTAAAATCCTAACTTTTTTATTTCATTGTTATAAATAATGTAATGAATATTTTTCTATGCTTTTCATCTTCTTTGTAGAGTGGAGTCAATTTTGTTCAAATTTGGCAAGGGGTGTAGATTTGTATAGCATTCAAATAAGCAAACAGAATTTCGGTTTTGTTTCTAGAAGAATGTCACTCCTTGGTCAAACTCAGCTTCTGTTATACGAACAACATATTGAGTGAATTCATTGGATTGCTCAACTTAAAGTGTCAAGTCAGAGTTGTGCTACACTGTATCGTTTTCCTCGACACATGTTGTAAATCATAACACGTGCGATATGTCTGTCTGAGCGAAAGTTGCCTCAAAGCCTTAAAAATTAAATACAAAATTTAAATGGGTAATATGAAGCATAAAGTCGTATTGAGTGGAGACGCCAGTTTTTTCTGCTTATTATTATAGAACAAACTGGAATGTAAGTGGGGCTTTCATTATAAGTTTAAAGGAAATCATTCTTTGTGAAGCAGTGTAATGGATTTGGTGAGCGAAGGCAATTTAAAAGCTCTCACACGTTTTTCAGCAGAGAAGAGTATATCAGAAATCAAACGATAACAATCATTAGCAAAATGTATCCTTTAACCACAGTGATGAAAAAAATGTAATCGAATCAGATTCACATTAAAAGACTTTTTGTTCTTACTTTCCAGAATAAGCATTCTTAGTAGATGACAAATGCAAAACATATACACCTCGCCACGAAGCGTTATTTTCTTTCTTTCATAGGATCGAACAGGAAATGCTCCTTAGCACTTTGTAATTACTTGAACATATGTGGTAGTTCCCATAAAGAGCACATATCACACGAGGTTGAAGCTCTAAAGTTTACGCGCCATTATCTTGTATATTTACCTTTCACAAACCCACTCATTACAATTTAAGTATTCGCCATACAGATCTCCAACTTAAAAACGTTTTTGTATCAATTTTCCTCTTAAACTCTTTTTGTAATGAAGTTGTACTGTTTTAACAAGACTCGCGCCTAACATCAATGCTATAAAAGGCCTCGATTTCAGAAATGAAGTTCAACCATCTACTGGAAAGAGTGACGTGTTGGTATCACGTGTATTGCTTCATTTACACCATGAGTGTTACTCTTCATCCAGAACAAACAATTTGTAACAGCTGAAAAATTAATTATTTATATATTAAAGTGATCATTTAATGTTATGGTGGTCCTAGTTTTGTTTATGTTTAGATACGCGTAATATATCTAAAATCATGGTAGATCATATTATAGTAATCATTTTCAAATACCGCATTTGAAAAGATCAGCCTAGGTGGCCAAACTATAACATCTATTATTTTTGTTCCCATAGAAATTCTCAGAAGATGCTGTCCTGAGAAAAGGGATAATATAAAGATCTTCAAGGCACAATAAAAATAAGTGAACATAAAAAGGTCGAATATTTTATCCATAATTACCCAGCTAGTTTTCCAACATCTGTGAATAACAATTGATTCGTTTCTCTTGTACACCCTTCAAACAGTACTTCAGAAAGTGGCGGATTGTACTGCTGTTGCTACGAAAACAGAAGTACAATACAAGAAATATGCGTCTCGTCGTGTTTTGCAAGTACTTGAACAGGAAATTTTGGAAGTACATGAACTTTTCTTTCGTTATCGGCAGTACGAATACAAATCGGAAGTACAGTTTATAACCTCGATTGAAATCGCACCGCTGAACCTATAGTGTACTTCTTAGTGAAGTCACGAGCGCACGACTTCGGTTTTACTCGGCTATCTTCGGACTCTTTGAGGGTACGCCATATTTCTTGCTTATCTTGACATGTGTTGCAATATTGAAGAGTTAGAACAGGACATATCAAGGTGAGTAACATTATGAGTAGTGTATATGTTACAGTTATGAAGTAGATCGTTAATTATTCTTTATTGCATGATGACTCAGTTGTGACAAATTCTTGGATTCTGGGTTTTATTGAGGAATGAGACCTAAATTTAACTTATACATTTCTTTACGTGTTAAGAGGTTATGTTAAAATTTTAGTATGTCTACGTAATCTATTTTCGCAGTAATTTAACAAGGAATTCTTAAAAGTATTCTATAATTGAGGGTGACCGTACCAGTAAACGACCAGTAACCAGTGGTTGACCAATACCCCAAACTGTGTAAAGTGAATTTGGAAGAGAGCAAAGTCCACAATAAGAGGACTGAGTTACAAGGGTTTTACTTTAGCTTGCATCGGCCTTGACTTTTTTGGAATGAAATAAGTCTCAGGTTCATGAATCGTTATCATGGTTATGTTACGTCATAGTGACTTGCTTATTTCCATATCACCATTGATGTCTTGCTACAAAAATCACGGACAGTATGTCGAGTGAGCGATAGGGAACGAAGCCAGGTTCGATATTGTTTTTCATTATACGCGGTGCACACATCACCATTGATGTCTTGTTAAAAAAACAAGGACAGTATGTCGAGTGAGCGATAGCGAACGACGACGGGTTCGATATTGTTTTTCATTATACGCGATGCACACAGCCGATCTGGTAGCCATGTGGGTTAGGGCGCTAGCCCAGTGACTCGAAGGTACCAGATAGATTGCGCTTCATTTGCTAAACCGCTTACTTCTTTATCACAGTTCGAAATTGGACAAGTGACTCGCAAATTAACTTTTTTGTGTACAGATTGCACTTTTATTAACACTATTACAATGTCTGTGTCATATAAGTATTGGCGTCTCTATAGAAGTCGGGCGTTCCATTTGGAACCATAAATGGATCAGTCACAGGTGGTGTCTGTTAAAGGTGATTTGCATCGCGTATGATGAAAAAGAAATATCGAACCTGGATTTTTCAAGCCCGTTGTTGTTCCCTATCGCTCACTCGACATATAGTCAGTGTTTTTGTAGCGAAACATCAATGGTAATATGGGAAATAAACAAGTCACCATGACGTTACATTACCATGATTCCGATTCAAGAACCTGTGAAATATTTCGTTCGGAAAAATTACGCCCGATATAAGCTAAAGTAATACCTAAGTATTTAATTCAAAATTGTTGCCGTTCTTTCGGCTACGTGGTCTCGGAACTCTCAGGGTTGTCAGGGTCGACTCATACTTTTCTGGCACGCTAAACACACTATCGTTTGTGTGCGGACGGAAAGCTCCTCACAATTCAAAATTGCTTTGTTCTTCTCCTAAACACTACCACTCGCGGATATCCACACAAATCTCCCTTTAAAATCTCAAACAAAACTTACAATCGAAATATCATGGCCGTTACGTGATAATGCGCGCGTATGATTTCCATACGTCACTATACATCAATACCTCCTGTTAAAATCGCTCACAAAATAGTGCTACTCTTTTCAAAATAATTTCCGGCATCTCTTTAGTATATGTCGGGTGTTCCATGTGGAAACAAATGCAGCAGTCATGGGTGCTGCTGTTAAAGGTGATTTGCACCGCGTGTAATGAAATAAATATCCAATCTGACTTTTTCTAACCCGTCTTCGTTCGCTGTCGCTCACTCGACATACTGTCCGTGGTTTTTGTAGCAAAACATCAGTGGTGAAATGGAAATAAGTTTTTTTTCGCGATGCACATCACCTTTAACAGACAACACCTGTGATCTCCATTTATGGAATGCCCGACGTATGAGACACCCAATTAAGATATGTGTGTATATCAACTAGAGGGGACAGTGATTAATTATTTAGTGTTACTTTAGCTTACGTCGGGCGTGATTTTGCCTAACGAAATTAGTCATAGGTTCATGTATCGGAATCATAATTTTACGTCATAGTAACATGTTTATTACCATATCACCATTGATGTTTTGCTACAAAAACCACGGACAGTATATCGAGTGAGCGATACTGAACGAAGACGGGTTAAAAAAGCCAGGTTAGATATTTTTCATTATACGCTATGCTTATCGTCTTTCACAGATATCGTCTGTGACACGGGATTCCGCTAGGATTTTGTTTTTGAGGGTGTAAAGTCAAAATTGGGAAGGTGTAAGTTTAGTTTTGCATGGTTTTTATCGATTTTTGCCCGTAAAATATTTAAAGTTCGGGTGATCTTGAGGATTTGGAGGAGTGACATCCCCTCAGGGGGGAGGGGTCTGGCGGAATCACTGTCTGTGATTGCTCCTTTTATAGTTCCAAATGGTACGCCTGAAGTACTATATACTAAAGACAAGCCGAAGAATGAAGTGAAAATTCTGTAGGCATTCTAGTGTTGTGTATTCCAATTGTTTCGAAATGCTTTTGGGTATTACTTTAGCTTCCATCGGGCGTCATATTTGTAAACCGAATCTTGTACAGTTTTCACTCGTTTAATTAAAATCATATTTTGCACTTACGCAGATTGTTTACTAACAGCGTTTCAGTTAGGTTAGATTAGGGTAATTCAAGTTAACCAGGTTTGGAAAAGAGAGCTTGATGTATCAAAAGAAAGTCCTATTTTTGATTTTCCTCAGTTTCCATTATGTATATTATGTGTGTATAGAAACTGTGTGCATTTTTGCTGTATCTTCAACAATTGTCTTACATTTTCTTTATCTTTTATTTCTAGGGACCATAAGCTTGACAAAGATAGCAGGCAACAACTTCGCGGACATTCTGAAAAGCGTCAGCAGACAAATAATACCCGATTCGACATGAAATGGTGTAGGCCAAGAAACTACAACGGAAGGGGATAAAACAAAGGGCAATGCTCCATATTTGTAAGTAGAATATTGAATATTTCCTTCATGCACTATACGTACGTTGTTCTTTTTACACATTAAACTTACGTTCGGACTCGAATTTGATTTTTGTTTAAGGCCTTTAGCAAGCGAAGAGCAGTTGGGTTCTTTTGTTGCTGTCTTTTTTTTTCATTATACGCGATGTTCATGGCGTTTAACACACTGCTTGTGCTTGCCTCCAGCGCGCAAGAAGCCAAATAGCCCCTAGTAAATCCCTTTCAATCACTCTTATTTCACACTTCCGTTACTCGAAACGATTATAGTTTGCATTTCTACATACGTTTGAAATATTAAATTTCTCCCGTAAATTTTACAGTTTATGCTTGCCAAAATGTAAAATGAATCCGATATTTGTTTACACGCGAATGGTGTAGATCATTATATTCATATCACCGTATTTATTTCCATTTTAAGTTAATTTTAGTTCGAAATAAAAAAAACTCGACAGAATGCTATCCGCACCTACTCTTCTTATCTATTAACGTATGCTCTTTTATTTTCTGCTTGGAAACATTTGCGTCTTTGTAGATGGCTTTAAAGCGTTTTATCAGTAGAGGAATCGTCCAAGAAGTAGATAAACTACTTTAGGAGAACGCTCGATGTATGGAACTAATTTCAGAATATTTATATATTCATTTTCACAATCACATAATGCCTTGAAGGCGAAATCGTGCAAAGACAGGTTAGTTTAATGCAGGTCATTATATTACTATTATTCCCACAAACATGACTCAGTGAAAATAAGCTCGTTCGGACTGAAATAATCCCAGAAATAGTTGTGATACAAATACTAGTTATTTTAAACATTTGTGATACGGATGCTAGTCCTTTTATGTATGATCCAGAAATTTAAGTTTTGCTAGTAAAAAGTGCTTTTAAACTAGAAATTTCCTTTAACCCAGAGAAATACATGGAATAGGTTAGATAAATTTTATTTGGGAACTAAGCTTTTCGTGGTGCTTTTCCTTTGCTATAGTTGATGAGGTAATAACGTAACGGTGTGATATTCCAGGTTTACATTAAATCAAGCATTTTACCTGTTAACATAAAATTTAAATACATTTTCCTTGGTTGAAGCCATGCAATTAGCTTGTGGGACCATGATATATCCTTGTGATGGTATTAAAGGTAATCAAAAGGTGAAATATTTATATTTTTGTGATTATATGAGTAAGAAACAGTATGTTCTACAACGTTAACCTTAATTTGTTGCGTTCAGATAATTTCCGTTGGTTTAAACTTTAGTTGAGGTAGGGTATCAGTCAGGATTTTGCTATATTTTAAAACTATCAACTTGCTTTTCGTCTTAGATTTTGAAGTGTTGACAGATGGAGTTAGTGTTTACTTTAAATAGCTTCTAAATCTCTTGAATTAACTACCCTGGCCAATTACCGGTGAGATATTGTGGTTGGTAACCCTTTAAAAATAGTCCTTGTACTCGAAGTTGAATGTATTGCCTAGTTTTGTCTACCGGTACCTTTTTGCGTTTGTGTGTCTTTGTTTTGGTGGTGCCGTTTGATTTGTGGGCAGTTGACATTAATGATCATCACAGGCGTTCTAGTTTTGCCTAGTTGGCTTAGTGCGCATTTTAGTGTTGCGAGATTTTCGAGTTCACTGTACTGGAATAATACAGTGTTTAGTGTATTATTCCAGTAGTGAATAGCAAATA
>JAGDQP010019431.1:0-11695 GCA_022664845.1 Lepisma saccharinum
CGCGCCCTACTTTGGGCTCCTTATTAATCTTGCGGAGCATGCAGAAAATGTACTGTCCACACAGGGCCACCTATTCATCACTGTATATATATGGCGCCTGATCGTGGCTCCGAATCCCTGGTGCAGGATAAAAAAGAAACTTAATAAGAAACAAGGAAACGAGCCCACCACTTATGATATATACACTCACCTACACAGAGAAAACACTCACTATGAAAGCTGCACGCACGTATTTACATATTTGCAACGAAGACTATTCCTAGTAGCCTGACTCAATATGTGTTGATGCATAAGTGTTCAGTTGTGATCCTTTCCACTTAACTTGTCAAGCACGTCAGATGGGAGAAATAGGTGGATCTTCTCCATCCACTTGTTCTTAGTTACCAGAGAGGGGCTCCAGTTTTTGCAATTCTATTGCGCTTGATGGCCTAGATGTTTTCTCGTTGTGGGGTCGATAATGCTGACCACTTTCCAGCTAGGTATGTCGTAGCATAGGTATGGTCTGGTGTATAGAAAGAACATTTTCTTGATTACTCCTAAAACACCGTCACTCTGGGTGTGTGCGCAGGAACACAAGATCCCCTACACCAACCGTTATTCCGTCCCTTTGGTCTCCGGAACTCGTTTGCTCATTCCGGTGTTTATGAATCTGTCGTGTTTGGCTAACCATAACTAGTTTGTCGTCCCAGGTGTCCTACGTATCTGGGAGTTGGATGCCTAGCCTTTCTAAGACAGGAGTTGGGCGCTTTTCCATCAGGTGAATTTGTACTGGGGCGTAACTAAGTCCGTCCGCTAAGGTATAGTTTATTAAGAGGATAATTTCATTCACCACAGTGCTCCAGGAACGGTGATTGTTTTCACACATCATCCGCCACATCCTATTTATCTCTCTGTGCATGCGTTCTACTGGGTTGGCCTGAGGATGGTAAGGGGTCACATAGTATATCTTCACGCCCCATTTGTTAAATGCCTTTCGGAATTTTTCAGAGCGGCAAGCTGGGCCCATTGTCCTAGAACAATGCTCTGGGTACTCCGAGGTGAACAAAATATGATACTACGCATGTGATTGCAGATGGATCCGTGGCATTCCACACATTATAGGCCACAATGTATCTGCTAAACGTTTCGAGCATGGTGCAGAGCTAGGTACAGTTATCGGTGGACGTAGGTAACTTCCTGACGAAATTTATGAACACTATGTTTCTGAGTTTGTTGGCAACAACTGATCCAAGGCGACGTGATGGAGGGTGGGTGTCCGATTTGCTCAGTTGGCAGGTCACGCAATCTCTTACATAACGGCGAACGTCATTGTATATGAAACCCTGTAGAAATCTTCCATTACCAGACTGTTAGTCTTCCCGCACCCACAAAGATCTCTTTCGTCATGATGGATGCTCAAGACGGTACGCATGGGGCTGGAAGGGACTACTATCCTCCATTTATTAGGGAGATGGAAGTCACGTTTTAATAGAAGAACGTTCTCAATTCTGTAAAACGTCCTAATATTTCTGAATTTCTCGGAGGAATCCGTTAACGCTCTAACGAGATCCTTGATTCCTTGGTCTTCTTGTTGGTGCCGGACCCAATAACAACAAGAGAAGAGTGATCGATTTCGATGCCGTCGACTTCGACAAGCAACATGACTTTCCCTTCAGCCTTTGTCTTACACTTACCGGAGTAGTCCACTAATATCACGTCTTTTGTGCTTCTCAGCTGGGGACGAAACACTATTCTGGAAATAGTACTCCAAAATCTTTTAGAGCAAAAGGATGCCGTTGCCTTACTATCAATAAGTGCTCTAGTTCCTTGTTCCATGACTGCGACTGGAATAGCACTGGAGGGTACTTTCTTCCGTACTGCATCTCTGCCTTCTTCAGCTGACAAATCTTCGTCCTCAGGATTAGTTTCTAGGTTTTGGTTTCCAATCCATGATGTTGTGGATATTTATTTTAAATACATCTGCGTCTGTGTGAGTAGGAGTCCTTCGTGTGAGATCGCCTGGTCAACCTTAGTATTCTTTCAACACATTCGTGATTGTTGGGTCCTAGAGTGTGCCGTAATGTTCCCCTCTCCGACCCTCAAAATAAGCGGCCGTCTAAATTTTTGTTGCGGGTGGAAGAGCACTGTCAGGGGTCCCTTGAGTGACTCCGGACAGCCCAGTGGATTCCTCTGTTCCTGAGTTGCCCGACGTGCGTTCTCCATGATCGATTGGGCCTTTAGGTGGGTACCGCCGGTTTTTATAGAACTTCTTGTTATTCTTCCAGCCTTGTTTGTAATTCGCTTTTCCTTGGCAATCGTTTCTCTGTGGGTCTGTCATGGTATATTTTTCCTTGACATATACTTCGTTAACACCGAACACCTTTCCTCGGTGTTTCCCTTCAGGATAAGGAACTCCTCACCTTTGCATTTTGTAGGTGTCTTCTTGGATTCGTAATCGTCGTGGATTAATTCCAGTCTTCGAATGGTTTCCAGCATGTCCAGGTACGTCATATTCCTGACCGTCACCAACTGCCTCTGGAAGATAATGGGTAGGAGTGGAATCAACGAATTACAGATCTGGACCTTGGTGCTTTTCGGATCTAAATCCCGAATTCGACTGAATCTGGATTTTTCGAATTTATCAACTCCACCATCAACCTTCGGGTTATACGGGATAGTCCTCAATCTTGTCAATCTGGCGTAGGTAAACCCTTTCGATTCGTAGTGGTTTAAGAATAACCGTCGAAACGATGCGAGTTAGATTGATACCATGACTTTATTTATGAGAGACGGATCCGGGGCCTCATCTCCTTACGAGCGTTCCACGTTTCTTCATTTGTGTTGTTGCGCCTTCGGGGAACTTCGTTGTTCTTCCTTTGTCTGCATGGTTTCTTATGCCGGGATGGTATGGCTTCTTCTTGAGTGGAAGTGCCGGTCCAGTCGGAAAATCCACTCTCCTCGTCGGATGACGACAACTTCCTTGCTTGTCTTAACAGAAGTTCTTGTTGCTTGTCTTAACAGAAGTTCCATATTCTTCTTCTGCGCTAGTCATTTCGCGCAAACGCTGGTTAGCGGCATCCTGGCACTCCTTCTCACAGGACGTCGCTTGGCTGGGGTTACGAACCTGGACAGGACCGCTGTTCAGGTTCAATATAGTTTCTTTCAGGATAACAAGTTCAGATTCTTGCGAAGAAACACGCTTTTGAATGGACTCAATCTCGGCTAGGCTGACTATCAGGAAGCCATTGGTTTCGTCTCTTTTTCTTTTTATAGTTTCTGGGGTTCCTTTGGCCACTTTCTGTATTTCGGAATAATTCATGGTAGATTGCATTTCCACCTCCGTTACTCTGGCTTGGATGCTGAGCCGTTCCGTCTGTAGTCTGCCCATGTCTTCATGAACTCTAAGTAGGTTGCCATCGATAGTCTCTTTCCACTCTCCAAATTGGTCTGAAAGCCTTGTTACGTCTACATTCAGGGCAGCTGTGGACTCTTCGCACTGTTTACTGACTTCCTCCACCTTTAACGCAACTTCTTCCATCCTTCTTCTATCTTTTACATCTCCTCACGATGGTCATCTGATTGGTATTTAACACTGTCATCTAGCCGTTCGATACGTGACTCCAGTGCATCTCGTGTATCTTCTAACTGGGATGCTATCTTCTCATTCATCTGTTTCAGCTGGGAGGCCATCCTTGCATTCAGCTGCTTCATTTCCTTCCTGCTTTCCTCTGACTGGGAAGCCATCCTCTCATTCAGTTGCTTCATTCCTCCAAACAATTGTTCTAGCATAGACAATGTCACTGGCCCTACTTTGATATTTTCTACCGTGATATCCGGTTTCATGAGAGATCGTTCTTCTGTTTTCTCTTCGCGCACTCGTACATTGAGGAAGGTTGACGCAGCCGCTACAGAATTATGTGTTCCAAGTGAATCTTTCTCTTCTTGCACTTCCGGAATCTTCTTCCCTTCCTCCTCCTTTATTTGCACTTCTCCTTCGGAATGTACAGGTACCATAGTTGTTTTAGGCGCTGGCACACCCGGGATTCCTTCTTCCTTCACTTCGTCCTTGTTTAGGTGTCCTCCATCCAGTCAGTCCACTGGTGGTTTCGTGAGTACCTTTCGTGAACTGCCCATATTTATTTCAACCTTGTACGCACTTCACAATAAATAGTTCGCTCAATGGGTACCTCTCCAGTCTCTCTCTAGATATCACTGAGTCTCAAAATCTTTATAATACAGTCTGATTTGAATGTACGCCTCCGCGCCGCAGTGGGCAAGCAGGACACACCGGAGGGAAGGACAAGTGATGAACAAAATGAGGTGAGAGACCACGTTCGCTAGGTTCCGTGCATCCGTAAGAGAAACGGTCGCCCAGGGAGGTTATCCCTCTAGGAATGGATCAGGATATGAGTACAAGAGGTTCCGAGCCTCCGTGGAGAATCGGTCGCCCACGGCCTACAGTTTGGGAACAAGGTGTAGGTTCCTTACCTCGTTCCGAGAAACGGTCGCCTGCAGATAATGTTCATTAATGAGGGTGTAGCGAAGGTGCAAGGTCCACGCAGTAATCCAGCCAACGCCGCAAGATTCACTTCCTCTAATGAGAAGCAGTCGCTTGCAGTATTATATGAAGCGGGAGAAAGAATGTACAATAAGAATCACGTGGTTCATACTTGCTTTTATCGCGACAAAGCAAAAACCACTATTTGCACTGATCTTTAATCTAACGGCCAGGTATATTTCAGTCAGTATATATAGATGCCTACATTAAACTTTGATGACCGTTGAATTTACACATCAATTTATTATAAAAACAGACATCAGTTATAATTGAATAATTCAGAACATTATTCTTTCTAGTTTTACCTATCAGTAAAAACAAAACTTTGTTTAAAAATATAAAAGAAAACAACAAACAGAATTACGGAATTTGTCTTGCGGCCGCGCCCTACTTTGGGCTCCTTATTAATCTTGCGGAGCATGCAGAAATGTACTGTACACATAGGGCCACCTATTCATCACTGTAATATGTACTCACGATTTTATGTATACGTAAGATCGGTCCCTATTGCTGCCATGTGGGCTTTATGGTGGATATACTTTGTGCGTATGTTTTCTCGGGGTTCTCCCATTTCCCTCCCATTCTCATTCCACCAATTCATCCCATCATCATCCATCCGGTCTGAGCCCTTGTTGTCTAAAGACCTTAAAGTATTCGAAATTGAATTCAAATTCAATTTTCTGTATACAGGAACTATCGATATTCTTGAAACGTTAAAGAAAATTAAGACAAGAGTCTAAGCTGTAAAGAATCGTTCGCTAAATTGGCGCTGTGTAAAGTATATGGGCGTAGCGTCGTAAGTATAGGAGCATATTGATATTATGCTTCGTTGAAGTGACAAATATGCAGTGGAGGTGAAAATTTCACTTTTGCAGGATGTGAAAAATTAAAACACCAATTGTCGTGCACTTTACATTTGCTGTATAATACAACGAAAATATTTGTTCTATGAGATTATAACTACATGTACTGGGCCACAAGACTACAGATATTGTACTATAATACAACGAATACTGAACTTTTAAGAAAGAGTCCAATCACAGGCTCAAGTTCCTGTGGTTTATTGTATAGAGTGGTTCGGATTCTATTTTATCAGAAACCCTAGTGGCATTCTTAGGAGCTCAGGAGCTCATTTCGGCACTTTTTAACAATATTGTTACCGATGATGTTCTGTAATAATATTGAAGGGAGGACTGTAAATCAAGTCTTCATATCTTGTCTTGCTGAAAAGAAAATGACTTACGAGTGAAAACATATTTTAAGCAGAAAAAAATCACAGACGAGGACTTTTACCTTGAAAAGAAAACATCAATTTACCAGTGTTCTTTTTAATATAGTACACTATTGAGAAATTTTACTTCCATAATGTTCTATTCTATTCTACGAGCAATTTAAAACTGTCCGTTGTCGGACGTTTCACTGTAATAATATTAATAAGCTAACCTTTTGAACTTGCACTGCGAAATTACTGCATAATATGTTATTATTTCCTTATGTTTTTCTGGATTTTTGTTATTTCTTTTATTAGTGGGCATTATTAATTTTTCTACAGGTCTACAGTAAATAAATTTCGGCGTTCCCTTTAATGTAAAAAGCTTGTTGGAAAAAGAAGGTTATTTTAAAATATAAGCGCTGAGCTGAGTAATATTTGGCTGATATTTCTAAGTAGCAGTGTGGCGTAGATTTAACTTACTTGACTTTATAACGCTAGCCAACATATGTTCAAATCCTGTTCAGCAAGGGGGTTTTCAATGTGATCGTGAAGAATGGAAGAGTTTATTCTTATACTGAACGAACAGTTCTTACGGTCGAATTCAGAGTCGCGTGCTGTAGAAAACTCGTTACTTGAAGTTACGTTTTCAGCCTCCTGCCTATTCATAATCCTTTCTGAAGTTTGCCAAGGGTTCCAGAATTTCAAGTTGATTCTCTTCAAGAAGCATTTCGTTAAGTGTTGACTTTTACAGTTTTATAGTCATTTCTTGAGACAGTGTTTGAAATGAACTATTTTATAGTGCAATTTTCTTTCTCTTGAAAAGTGAAAGTTGTTCTTGTAGGGAATGAAAATTGCGTTTTGTGAAAGAGAAGTTCTACCTTGACTTGAGAGAGAGAATTTGATATGTATTTCTAGAGAGAAAGTGTAAAACACAACAAAATAATATTCACTGTTCATTTACCAAAACTGTCGAGGATGTTTGCAAGAAAAGCGTTAAATCCATTGGAATGTTGAAATGGAAAACAAATAAGAAAAAGATTCAGTTCCAATTCAACAAAATCGTTGAGAAGTAGGTATTTTTTTAATCCCAAGCTAGAAAGTAATTGCATGTGGATTCGGTACAGTGTCGCATATAATAATATCCAACATATTACCATTGAAATATTAGCATTTTCATAATTCCAAAATCACATACCTACAACAAAGTGTGATTTGCTGCTACAATTCCTATCCACAATATTGTTGTCCTGTAATACTGGAGTTTAGCTACTTGTGCCATAGAGCACTGGAAACGACTCAAAATGCTATGATTTATCTTCCTGTAGAAAGAAAACCTACTGAAAGGCGTGGATACAAAAACATGACCTAGTGGAACTTAAGATGTGCTCATAAAGGGCACAGAACCCGTGTATAAGACGAGAAAGTAGTTAGTCCTTGTTTCCATAGAACGCAATTTTTTGGCCTAAATCAGAGTCTGATGTGAGTGAAAGTACATAACAGAGAAGGCATCTGTGTGTCCTTCCATTCAGAATGAACCCATGATTTTGCTGCAGCAACAATACTCACCAGAAAAACAATGGAAATCACGTTATTCTGCATAACTCCCGTGTCAATAACAAGGAGGGTCATTCAATTAAGCCATTCACCCCATAAAAATAATTCAATTTTTCTGGCGGGGAATTATTTGCTCAGTTCCACACAGGTATGAAAACCATGCTTAAAACAACAAGAGTGGTTACTCCTTGTGTTTTATAGATTAAAGTTGGAATAAAGTAGTTTTCATTGTTTGTGGAGATTTTCCATTCTTTGTAATGAAAATCCCGTAGTTTTAAATTCTATTGCGTTCTACAGAAACATGGACTAACTACTTTCGCGTCTTAAACATGGGGTTTGTGTTCTTTATGAGCACATCGAAAAGCTAAAGATATCTTCCATATTAGGTCACTTTTTTGTTATTTCCCATGCTTTATTATTATTATTATTAATAATAATAATAATAATAATTTTATATTGTCTTAGAGCGGTGCAAGCGCTATTGACATTGTCAATTATATATATAAAACTACATACATTCATACGCGTACAAAGATATATGCAGATACATACACATTCATATACATTTACATAAATATACTCATACATCTGTATATCCATGCTACAGTAGGTTTCCTGGCTATAGGAACATAAAACGCAGCATTTTGCGTTGTTTCCAGTGCTCTATGCCACAAGCAGCTAAACTTCAATACAGCCTTGTTGTACTACTTACACTTTAAACCTGAAGTTCCACCAATTCCTCCATTTTTATTTCTTATATCAATAACGACGTGCGTCTTGCCGATATTTCTTTATTATTTGCCCTTCAGTAAGCCAAGGAAACTCGACATTTAGTCCGTTGCATTTCTGTAGCAAAATACATGCCACTCATAACACGAAGTGACAATCAGTATTCCTCCCCGTGCCACCATATTTGCAAGTTGTGAACAACTCAAGTACATATTTAACGAAATAGTAATGACACATGTCTTTTCGTAACACTTTTGGATCATTGGATGTCGCTCTGTGTTTCTATAAATGCCTGTGTGAGTTATTTGCAAGGGAATGAGTGGTACATACGATTCAATACCTGGTGCAAGCTTGGAAATATTAAGTAATATTTATTGAAAAGAGGTTAAAACTTTGTTCCATATGTTTCACTGCTTTAAATTATGTACTGAAGTGTACGTAGTTCATAAGTACTGTGGAGGAAAGATTGCAGCCTAGAAACTGTATTCTTATTGGGGTCGAAAGCGCAAATAAAGGAAATAATGAAACTTCTAAGTTGACATGCTTCATAGGGGTCGTCGGATCGATCCCTGCTCATGTCACGTGGGCTTTGTGGTGAACAAACACCATGTGCGTGAGTAGTATCTTGACGCTTCTGCATACCGGGGATTGACAGGTCGCTAATTGTTTTGCTACTGAGACACATCCCCTTGAATGAAACTCTCGCTCTCTTGGTAGATTTTAATACCGTGATTTATTCATAAGCAAATTGAAACTCGCCCCCCCTGAACGAAACTCTCGCTGTCTTGGTACATTTTAATACCGGAATGCCACTAGGCGTGTTTTACTCTTTTTCTTGAATGAAAAGAAAATAGAAAAAAATAATAGTGGGGTTGGCTGAAAAAAATAAGAAAAAGAGGAAGAAAAAATTTTAATTTGTAACCCAAACCACAAGAGGAGATAATCAAGTCCTTGCCTGCGGCCCTAAGTTAATTTAGTTGATGAAAAAGAAATGGGAAACACAATTTTTGAGAATGAGAAGTTTCTGATATTGCAACTTGAAGAACAGAAATGAATAATTAAAAGAAAAAGAATAATAAAATGCTTAATGATGACAATGAGACACGATGTAACAAAACTTGAAGTACTCGTGAATATGAAAAAGATTTAGGAACATTGTATTGTTAGTAAAATTGTTTCATACAACTTTGGTTGGGACTGGTGTTTGATTGAGAGAATTATACACATTGATTTTGCATAATAAAATGTGATATTGATTGGAATTATACTGAAAAGCTTCCAAAGGCCTTGGCAAATTACAGAAAGATAATGAACACTAGAAGAATCGTTGAATATAAGTTGGTATTGAGATATACAGAAATATAAACACTGATTTTGCATAACAAAATGTAATATTGACGGAAATTGTACTGAAAAGCTTCCGAAAGCGTTGGTAAATTGCACAAGTGTTGAATTTAACTTGTTAGTGAGATATGCAGAAACTGACACAGAAAAAAGAATCTATTGTACTGATTAAAAAGTAATTTGACTAAATTTGCATAGAAATGCTTCCGAAAGCGTTGGTAAATTACAGAAAAGTAACGAACACAAGCAGAATCGTTGAATATAAGTTGGTATTGACATATACAAGAATTGAGACAGAAACATAAATCTATTGTACTGATTAAAATGTAATTTGACTAAATTTGCATAGAAAAGCTCCCGAAAGCGTTGATAAATTACAGAAAGGTAACGAACACACGCAGAAACGTTGAATATAAGTTGGTATTGACATATACAAGAATTGAGACAGAAACAAGAATCTATTGTACTGATTGAAATATAATTTGATTAAATTTGCATAGAAAAGCTTCCGAAAGCGTTGATAAATTACAGAAAAGTAACGAACACAAGCAGAATCGTTGAATATAAGTTGATATTGAGATATAGAAGAATTGAGACAGAAACAAGAATCTAGTGTACTGAATAAAATGTGATATTGAGTAAACTTGCGTAGAAAAGCTTCCGAAAGCGTGGGTAAATTTGAGAAAGTTTGGATTTAGGACGTAAACCTCATGACGAACCGTGAATGTTGTGTATACTGGTTTGGAAGCTAGGAAATGCACTTATTTTGGACTTACCTTTGATTTTTTTTAAAGTCGCCATTTTATAACTAATATGGCCGACATAAAATTTATTTTGCACATCGTTTGAGCTACAGAACTGAAATTTTATATGAATACTTATTGCCATTATTAGATTGAATAAATATAAGAAAATGTTTCAAAAGTCGCCATAAGTAAATAAATATGGCCGTCGCAATGATTTTTTGAAGGAATACATAGCCTAAGCGGCTAAGAATAGAAACCTGAAATTTGGTAGAAACATTGACTAGTACAAAAGAATTACAAACATATCAGACAATTGTACAAATTTTGCAACCTTAAAACAAATATGGCCACCGAAATGATTTCTTGAATGAATACAGAACCTAAATGGCTAAGAAAAGAAACACAAAACTTGACAGAAACATATATAAGTACAAAGAAATTACAAACATATGAGAAAATGGTAGAGATGTCGCCATCTTTAACAAATATGGCCACCGAAATTATTGTTTGAAGGAATACAGAACCTAAATGGCTAAGAATAGAAACACAAAACTGGACAGAAACATATATTAGTACAAAGAAATTGCAAACATATGAGAAAATGGTACAAATGTCACCATCTTTAACAAATATGGCCACCGAAATGATTTTTTGAAGGAATACAGAGCCTAAGCGGCTAAGAATAGAAACTTGAAACTTGGTAGAAATGTTGACTAGTGCAAAAGAATTGCAAACATATAAGAAAATTGTTCAAAAATCGCCATCTTTAAACAAATATAGCCACTGAAATGATTTTTGAAAGAGTACAGAGCCTAAGCGGCTAAGAATAGAAACTTGAAACTTGGTAGAAACGTTGATCAGTACAAAAGAATTACAAACATATAAGGAATTTTTGAAAAGTCGCCATATTAAAACAAATATGGTGGACGAAAAGGTCATTTTCCATATCGTTTAAGATAGAAATCTGAAATTTGGTATAAAAATGTATTTTGACGAGTAGATTACGAAAATGAGTCGCCATCTTTAAACAAATATGGCGGACGAAAGAACCATTTTCAATACCGTTTAAGATAGAAACCTGAAATTAGGTATAAAGATATATTTTGACGAGTTGATTAAGCGTACTCAAAAAATGTGAATTTAGATGAACACAAAACTCAAAGATGAACGGACCCAAATGAGTTTGTTCATTTGAATCCGCTTTCACTCACACAGTAGAATGAAGACACTTCTTTAGCAGACAATTGCGTTCTTTTGCTTGCCTCTTGTTTTGGTAGGAGTGAGTAGGGGTTGATGAAGGAAAGTAGTTTTGAGGGTGGTAAAGGAGTAAAGAAGGGTTATCTTGAGATTATTTTCTTTATCTTAGGGTGCTTTTCGGGAGGTGGTGTGTATCTTTGGAACGGGTTGAGATAGAGAGATGATCTGTACATCAAACTATATTAGAATTTTACAAGGAATACGAATATCCTATTCTTAGTTAGCTACATCGTGTATAACACTTGTTAATAATTTTCAAAATAATATATATGCTAATAACTGAATATTTTGTAAGAAATATGAACCATTTTGTAA
>JAGDQP010019431.1:12748-34872 GCA_022664845.1 Lepisma saccharinum
CCAAGTTCGAATTCTCGCTTGGAACACTACAGTTTATTTTCAAAGAAAGTAGGAGTATGTTTCATGCGTACAGTTTATAATCAGTGTCTCTTATCTATAACAGTGAACGTCTGTGAAACCGGAACATCGTAAACGACTCAAAGATTAAGAGCAATCGAGAAAATGCATACTAAGAATCATTAGGAAAACAATGTTAATATTATCCTAACAAATAATACTTGAAAGATCAGAATATATAATAACGAGTGCAAAGTTCGAGTAAAGATGGTCCGGTCAAATATCTAGATCAACAGATGAAAGATGGCTGAAAAATTCTTATTAAAGAGACTTATATATAATACTCGTAAAGTATTAATAAAAGAGACGAACAATATATATCCAGCGTATGACGGGGATGACTACTGTGTTTCTAGCAAAATATGAAGTTATATAATAAGGAATCTTCTAAGGAGAACGCCAGGCAAGTATTAAGAAGTTCACAGTTTAAAATATCTCACATGTAATGTTCGTTAAAGAGGAACACAAACAATTTCGAACAATATCTGCGAGACTTAAAAATTCAGAAGCTACATGGATGAGGATACGTGATACGTGGAAAGAAAAAGGGGAAGCCTTCATCCAGCAGTGGATAGAAAATGGCTGAATATGATGATAATGACGGTTCTCTAGAAACCTTGTGAACTGTAGCAGCGGCTGCACACGCAGGGCGAATTGATCCCATCTCACCACACGAATTTACCGCCTCGGCGGCTCGTCAAATATTTATAAATCAGTTTCTCCATTACTCAGCTTCTAGCAAGCTTACCAAATCAAACACCATAGTTTTAAAAGTCCGAAGAAAATTACGTCACACTGAAATCAACCCGGGGAAAACCACTTCTTATTATAATATATAATAATT
The DNA here is from genome assembly GCA_022664845.1 of Lepisma saccharinum. NCBI lineage: Eukaryota > Metazoa > Arthropoda > Insecta > Zygentoma > Lepismatidae > Lepisma > Lepisma saccharinum. The sequence goes on from JAGDQP010019431.1 coordinate 13,650, forward strand.
GTATATTATAATTATATGTTAAGAGGTGTATGAAATAATCTTATATATTGTAAAGTGCCGTGGATTGCGCTATTGTAATATACGACAAGCTACGTGCCCTTTGTTTGTAAATAAACAGTAGTGCATAGTAAGAGTAAAAACACGTGGTACTATCAAAGCAAATGGTAGTAATAGTAGACGGAGAGAGTCGACAACAATCAACCGAAGATAGCCGAAGATGCAGACGACGACCAGTAACTGACGAGTCAGCAGTCCAGAACAGAATAAAAAGGCGTCGGGGCTCATCAGAAAGCACTATTTCCATCTCAGAGATAGTTATGCCAACTCCTCTCCCTCTCCCTGGTTCGATCTGCTACGAAATGGGCCAACTTCCTAACCGCCTGATCTGCCATGAGACAGGCAATAATCCCCCAAGTCCTGATCTGCTACGAGATAGGACTTTTCCTTATGGCCCCAGCCAGCTACAAGCTAAGGGGCCTTCTTTCTCAGCCAGACAACAGGCGTTGTCTGGCCCAACATCAGCCACAAAACATGAAACCGTATGGAAGAGAAAGAAAGTAATTTGAGATACGAATGTAGCTCAACACTAAGTCTCCAATAGTTTTGTACGGGAGACTCTTTTTATTAACTTAGAGGATTTGTAATTTTTAAAATTAAAGATGAAGGAATAAAAGACAAGCTACGAATCTTCCATTGCTCTACCTTGCTCTACCTGTCTCTACCTAATAAATTAAATAAACCAGTAACGGCGCGAGACTCAGTTACACTGGGCGTTGCGGTGGCAAGTAAGGCGCCCTACAGACAGTTTCTTTACGATATATATATATATATACTTGTAATTATACATATAATTATGCATATTTATTATTGCACAGTTATTAATGTTATAGCTATTGCTAGTTATTAATTCTAATTATTAAATGGTTCATATTTCTTACGAAACATTTAGTTATTAGCATATATATTAATTTAAAAAAATATTAATAAGTGTTATACACGACATAGCTAACTAAGAATAGTATATTCGTATGCCTTGGAAAATTCTAGTATAGTTTGATGTCTCGATCATCTCTCTAGCTCAACACGTTCCAAAGATACACGCCACTTCCCGAAAAAACACCTTAACATAAAGAAAATAATCTCAAGATAACCCTTCTTTACTCCTTTACCACCCTCAAAACCCCTTTCCTTTATCAACCCCTACACACTCCTACCAAAACAAGAGGCAAGGAATACAACGCGTGTCTGCTAAAGAAGTGTCTTCATTCTACTGTTTGTTAGTATGTGTGTTTGTGTTTGATAGCAGCTGACTTTTCAGCCTGCCCCTCTTGCGGAGACAAAGAGAAGAGCTACTGGTTTTGAAAATCTCTGCAAGGTTACAATGAACGCAAACGAAGAGGAATTGGTGTGATGTTCAAAATTTGGCAAAACGTACGAGTTTTAGCTTCGCTAGAAGATGTACATGGTTTTGTAATATTAATGTCTACAGAAACTTTTAGATTATTTCTATGATTATACTATGATATAGATTTCAAAATGAACCTAATCGTATATTATGGATCATACTGAAAGAAGTAAATAATAAATAGTAATAATATAATTATAATAACAATAATTAGTAGTAGTAGTAGTAGTAATATATGCAGAATATTCTAGTGTTAGTCTAAAAGAATGGAATATTGTACATGTTGTGCGTATCATTAACAAATTTGTTTAATATTTATTCCTTTATTTCATTTTTAAAGAACTTTTCTAAACTTGTTTGGTCATTAAATCTTTGGGTTAGACAAGGGTAGAGTAATGGTAAGGATGTGAGAAGCCAGACAGTGCTGAAAGTATCAAGTGGCTTTGTTTGAAATTAAAGAAACGTAGGGAAAAGCTCGAACCAAAAACCACTCGAATGCAAAACATTGCAAGTCAGTCGATTCTGTTTCGTGGGATGAAAGTTAAATATTTCTTATAGTAATTATATTAATAACATAACTGAAGACAAGCTGAGTGCTTGGGTGGGGTGGAAGTTCAACAATAAGCAAGGCTGAGATAATTAGATTAAAAATAATTTCAATATAAAATACTATTAACGTATTTAAACTTCACAAGCGGCATCTGTCATGAAACGGCCGATATTTGCCTACCAAAAAAATTCTAGGAATATCCACTCCAAGATTCGAAGAATATCCGCTCCAAGGTTCGAAGAGTTTCCGCACCAGGATTCGAAGAATATCCGTATTTTCCTACTTCACCCTGATCATAGCCTTCTCAGGTCAGTTAATATGCGATGCGAGAGAAATGTGTTACAGTAAGAAGAAAAGTTGTTGTTCATTTACGTTGAAGCGAAACAATTTTCTTTGTAATGCTAAATAATTTGAATGAAGTAACAAATATGTCATAAAGGTTGACCATACTCTCTCCCTGTGGGGGGTGTAACCCCCAACTTTATTTTTTTTTTTTGCGGCGAAAAAACGATAAAAAAAACCTGCAGAACTCCACTTACACCTCCCAATTTTGACTTTACACCCGCCAAACTGAAAATGTTGGTGGAAACCCTGGTCCACTGTAATTTAATATCAAATGATCGGATCATAGATGATAACCGACGTATAAGAAATGCAACAAGAAACCTTCCAAATTTCATAATATTTGTCTGTGTTGCCGGAAACCAAAAATGAATAGGTCTACATACTTTTTTAACGTGCGATAACTTGTAGGTCAAACCATAAAACTTCAAAAACCACCGATTATTTGTGGATCATACTTTGAAAATTCACTGGTTTAGAGATTCACCTTTAGATCGGATTATCAGGGATATAATGCGGCTAAAATCAAATATGGTATAAAATATTTTACATTTTACCGACCATGTAGAATTAATAGAATAAAGATACCACTGAAACCAGATGTGGTCTTCAAAAATTAGGATTACATACTTTTAAAAAAGCTGTAGATATAATATTTCTTCTCATACAAGAAAATATGATGGTTCAAGAAAATATGAATGGTGCTACTCTAAAGGAAACTTTATAACAAACTCCAATTATATTTATTGGGAAGAAAGCTAATTTTGATTTTTCATAAATTCTGTACTATCAGCTTATCCCATAAGTAATGGCTCAATTTGCACCGTGAGGAAGAGAAAGATAACTTACCTGGAACACTACCGTTGGTCAAGAAAATAATCTCCATTGGACTCCACAACACTCTGCCACCTGTCACTCAGTTGTTGAATCACCCGCTGAAAGAAGTCACCGCATTCGAAGGCAAATAACTGGGTCACTGTTCGTCGTACGTCATCCTCACTTTGTAGTGATTTCTCGGAAATGTGGTTTTGCAGGCTGTGAAATAGACAGTGGTCTGTTGGTGCAAGATCTGGTGAAAAGGCCGGGTGGGGGAGTTTCTCCCAGTCACATTCATCGATCTTAGCACAGGTCCTTCTAGCCGTGTGTGGGCGCGCGTTATCACCGTAGAAGAGCACACCCTTGCGATTAACCAGAGCAGGACGTTTCTCCTATAATGCAGTCCGTAGACGTGCAAGCTGATGACAGTAGACTTCTGCGTTGATGGCCTGGTTACGTGGCAAGAGCTCAAAATGGATTATCCCACGGATACTTCACCAAACACTCAACTTCATTTTGCAGGGTTTGAGATTCTATTTAGGTACAGTTCCTGCGCCCACCCCTTTAGGTACCCACTGCAGTTTGCCTGTAATTTTATGATAAAGGACACACCTGTCATCCCCTGTCACCATCCTGTCCAGAAATGGCTCACGTCTGTGACAGGTGAGCAGGGAACTGTAGATGTCAACTCGCTGCTGCTTCTGTTGAGGCGTTAACGCACGAGGTACCCATTTTCCGAGTTTTGACACGTCCCCAAGGTTCTGCAGATGACGATGAATGGTCGAATGGGTGACATGGAGTTCGTTGGCCAGCTCTTCAACATTTGCATTGGATTTGCCTCCACCACTGCTCGCAGGGCATCGTTGTCCAGCTGCACAGGTCTCCCTTCTCGTGGCTTATCGGTGTAACCTAACCAGACCCAAACCTCTGGAATCTCCTCTGACATTTTCACACATCCACAACACCCTGACCATATATGGCATTGATGTTTCGTGCCATTGCCGTGGCTGGATGTCCGTGGTGAAATTCATACAGCATGACATGCTGTACGCGGTCCTCCGATACTGCCATGATCAAACACAAGTCACACTTTCAACACGTGGAGTAGACCGTTCTCCTTCTACGTACTGCTGCACAATCAAGTGCCCTATATGACTCAGCTATAGCACGTGCCGTCTATTTCACTATTCGCTCGTCAGATTGCGTCATTGCAGCTGTCATCGCAGATACGACATTACTTATGGGATAACCCGGTAATAAAACGTTTAAAAAAATAAAATAACCACTGACGTTACAGACCGAAAGATCCTGAGTCTGCCCAACGCTATATGTCCGCGATCGGCGGCGAGTGGCGGCCGTGGGGTCAGCACTGCACGTCATCTTGACCATGAACAGGCGTGTCAGGGGCTTTCTAGACCAAGTAGTCGTCACGTTTCTATTTACGTGACTCCCCAGTTTGCCTCACGACGCTAGGTGGACGCCAAAATGTGGGGTGCTCCATCCGGGGATCGAACCCGGGACCACGCAAACAGGAGTCCAACGCTCTAGCCACTAGATTTTTTTTAACTGTTCGACCTAAGCGGGCGTTTCCTTATTCAATTAATTCTGTCAGTCCTTACAACTTTACCTTACTGATGACTACTGACAGCACAGTTGACATCACATCCATGCCCGAGTCGGGATTTGAACTCGCAATCCTTGAGTCGGCAGATTGCCGCATTAGCGAGCACGACCACCTGGATCGGAATGACTGTGGAGCTTCTTATTTATACTTTCCGAGAGAAAATGGAAAAACCAATGTCAGACTCAAACCCAGTTATAAACACAAATGAAAATAAACTAATAATAAACATAAGAGACTCGGATTTGGATTCAGACCTAGAATCAGATAAAGGAACATCGGAGGAAGAAGAAAACCTGGAAGAAAATATAAAATTGGCAGAAGAAGAGAAAAATGATGACACTTCATCGCATCAAAGTGACAAAAATAAAACAAAGTCCCCATCGCAAAAAAAAAGATATACAAAAAGACATGGAGTTCAGAAGAAAGAAAAACATGAAGAACACAGAAGCTTTTGGCTGCAGGAAGATGACGATAACAAAACCTAGAGTACACAAAGGAACACAAACAGGTAAGAAGAAGAACTGGAAAGAAAAATGACTAAATCTATTTCAATTAGGAGGGAAATTAAATCCGGAAAAAGAAATGGAACTAACCCAAAAAAGGAAATGATCACTACAACCATGAAGAAAAGAAGAATATAAACACTTTTTACTAGAAGACGAGCAGGGCACGACGAAACAAGAGGAAACCAGAAACCGAAACCAAAACCCAGACAGAATACTTGAAACAAATGTAAAAGAAAACCAGAATTTGGAACTATGGGATTGAAGAAAACCTTTACAAATTGACGGCATTGGAGGAACCCCAGACATTAATAGTGGCATTAAGACATCTAGTCAGGAAATTACACAATAACGGAGAAAGAGCAATGTTCCCAACACCGAATGCGGTAGACAGAATACTATTAAAAAGAAACAATTTGCCCACCGATCCAAGGGACCTGGTGCTTCTGATTGATGGAGTATTTGAAAGAAGATCGTAAATTTTCAGTCTCCATGAAGTATATAGAGACTTCGTGAGAGCGTATGGCAGGGTGATCTTTGACTCAAAAGAGCTGTGGCCGCGCTGCTATGTGCACACGAGATTTCCCCCATGAAAGATGCAGGCTGAACGGTGCTCTCTGCTGCAGATAAACGCGCAGGGCTCAAGGTTGATTGGATCGGAGCTGAGAAAAATCTGTAAGGAACAACAAATAGATTTAGTGTGTTTACAGGAACCCATCTCATACAAAGGAAATATAAGAGATTTTACCGCTATGGCACAAATTGCGGCCCTTGGCAACAATACAAAAGCAGCTATAGTAAATCTAAATAAAAACAACAAAATCATAGAAATACATCAATTCATGGATGAATGGACATCCTATGTGGAGGTACTGACTAGATCTGGAAAGCTACTGGTAATCTTCATGTATTTTCAATACCATCATGGAATCGATTAATATCTTATAAAATTAGAGAACACCCTAAACAACTATCCAAATCATAAAATTTTAATAGTGGCGACGCAAATGCAAAGTCCCCCACTGTGGTTTAGCAATATGGCAACCGATAGGGACAGGAGACGAGGCGAACTTTTGGAGAAACTAATATTCGCCCACAACTTGGATATAAATAATAAGGAGCCTCCAACATTCAGTAATCGAGCAGGAGCAGAAACAAATATAGATATAACACTAGCGACAGCAAATCTGGTACAAAATATATTAAATTGGCATGTAATGGGTTGTGGTACCTGCAGCGACCATCAAGCAATCATATTTGAAATAGAGCTAAACCCTGGCGCGGTGGCATAGAGCACCGCCGAAGAAGAGCAGTCATTAAGATATAACGTCAAAAATATCAACAAAAGAAAAATTGAAAAACATTTTAAACTTCCAAAAATAACACCAAATGCGTACTTAGATTCTCTGGTGGAGGGTATAGAGCAATACACGATTCGAGCAGTAGAAATGGCGCTGCCGCCGAGGGAAAGTCGGAAAAATAACATCTCGGCTCCCTTTTGGTCCGATGAATTAAATAAGTTAAGAATAATACACGTTCTTAAAGGAAAAGCTATCAGAAGGCAAGAGATACTGACATGAGACAAAGACGTTTAGACGAATATCGACAGGCAAAGAAACAATATAAAGACATAATTGAACAAAGAAAAAAACGAGACATGGGACTATTATGTGGAAAACAACCTTAATTTAGATCCATGGGGACACCCATATTTACTGTGTATGGCCAAAACAACGCCAGTATCAATATCAACGTTAGTAAAATCAGATGGGACAACAATAAGAACCTGGGAAGAACCAGCCAAACTATTAATGAAATAGTTAATACCAGAAGATGAGGAAAACAACGAATCTGAGGTACAAGAACAAATAAGAACAAGAATGACAGAAATTTTTACAGAAATAAATTTAATACAAGATCAAGAAGATGAGCAAGTACAAGTTTCAAACACGGAACTAGAACAAGCTATTAGATCGCTATAAAAAAAATAAGAACGCTCCAGTTCCAGACATGGTAAAACCTGAAATTTATAAGAATTTGAAAGATATTTATCAAGATTGTATTCGGAGTGCTTAAAGCAGGGGAGATTTCCAAATTGCTGGGAAAAGGCAAATTTATTAACATTCTTAGAAGGACCATAGAAACCAAAAACACAACCTAGATCTTATCGCCCAACCTGTTTGCTGAAGGTAATAAGCAAAATTTTTGAAAAAGTAATAATAAAACTATTGCAGTCATGCAGAACTGATTTAGAAGATGAAAAAATTCAATTTGGATTCCGAAAGGGAAAAGCAACGCAAGATGCAATAAATAAGTTTTGCGATGACATAAAACAAACAGGGAAAATACGCAGTGGCGATATACGTAGATATAAAGGGAGACTTAGATAACCTTTGGTGGCCAGCGCTCTTCGTTAATATAAAAAACTTAGAACTACCAGGCTACCTGCTAAGGGTACTTGAAGACTATTGTGAAAATAGAACAGTCCGTCTTGTAGCCCCCGGCGTGAGGTTGGAAAGAACGCCAAATAAAGAATGCCCGCAGGGATCTGTCTGTGGACCGGTCTTCTGGGACATCTGCATCGACTCATGCTTGGCAAAGTTGAACAGGTTTGAAGAAGTTTTCTCTGTTATAGCATACGCAGATGACTTGGCGATTATCATCGATGGAGATCCCCGAAGAGAATTAGAAACAAAGGCGGAGGTTGTGACTTCACACTTAAACCAATGGTGTAGTGAAAATAAATTAATCGTTTCAGTTGAAAAGACGAAATATATGATCTTCAAAAGCAAACTGAGCCGAAATTCTACAATAAAGTATGACGGAAGAAATATAAAAAGGGCCATAAATTTTAAATACTTGGGAGTAACAAATTAAACTTTAATAAGCACATTGAAAACACAGAAAATAAAATACAGAAAATTGGAAATAAGTTAGTCACACTGGCAAACACGAAATTTAAATTACCCCTAAAATGATCAAACTCTATCACAATCAAATAATCAACGCGATTGGTACCTATGGCTCCAGTATATGGGCACATAGGCTAAATGAAAATAAAAAAAATATATGCGAAAAGCTAAACAGAGCACAAAGAACGATCTTGCTGAGAATGTCGAGGGCGTACAGGACCACGCCGGGACACGCACTTAATGTCATACTAGGAATCCCACAACTAAGTCTTGAAGTAAAAAGATCAGCAGCAATTTATTGGCTTAAAGCAGACAACACAGTAAGAGCAACGGAAATTTTAAACCAGATCCATTATTCAAAAGAAGAAATTGAGAAAATCATAATGAATAATTGGCAACAACATTGGGAAAGCATAACTAAATCAAGAAGATTATTTAATTTTATAAATAACATATAGGAAAACTAACATGGAACTGGAATCCGCATAAAGGGACAGTCCATTTTTAAGTGGACATGGACCATACAACACAAAGATATATGAGGTATGGCTGGTCGCGTCCCCGGCGTGCGATTGTGGAGAAGAGGGAACACCTGAACATATAGTCCTCCAGTGCCACATAAGGCAGAGGAAGGAATATGGAACAATAAATAGTCGAATCGTGGATTTACGAAATGAACTAACAAATTTAACTGTAATGGAAATGCTGAGAGACAAGATTAAGCGGGGAACCCTGGATCGGTTGGTGGCGGAGATATCATACATAGAAAAACAAAAGTATTTGCGGGTGGACAGATAAGAAAGCATTAAGATATTTAAAATAACATTTTAAGTTTAGTGCATATAGTAAAATGGAGAAAGAGATAAATGGGCACGACCAAGAGGAACGCCCAAGGGGACAGTGAAAAAAATTGAGGAACCAAGAGGAGCACCCAAAGGGACAGTGAAAAAATTGAGGAACATACAAACGTTGTAGATATTTCATCCCCTCTACGGATATGATTCTCAATTACATCCGACGGGCCGACCGAAACGTCATGCGGGATGCAAGTGCGTGTGAGTGGTACGGTGCGGAAGCGGTTTCCGGATGAGTACGTCGCCCCTAGAGCTTGACTGCCGACTCAACGAGTCAGGACAACAGACGAAACCCGAGGCGCTGGACTGGCGGTAGTAATATTCGACATATATTTACCTCCAAGTGATTGTGGGGAAAGTGTAGTGCGGTGTGGAAGTATGGCGCTGAAAGAAGAGGAGAAGAATCCCAGGATGGTCCCAATCTGCGGATATGGAGGAACTCGTTCCAGCTACCGGGATCCGGACCTTCGGAGGCCAGCTCCAGGATGGTGTGGATGGATGAACGGATGAATGAATGAATTGGGAAGTAGAATTAGGATAGAAGTAGTTTAGGGTAGATATGGGATATAAAAGGGTAATGCTTAAATTTATTATAGGAAAGGGAGAACTATTTAAAACAGGTGAAAACTCCAAGATCGCATAGACAGAACAAGTATTTGAAATATATATGGAATGTAATTCTCAAACAATAGAGGAAACATATAAACAAGTCTAACAACTAAAGTAACGAATAAAGCTAATGGGAAAAGCTTACGGTAGCTTAGAATAAACATACAAGACATAAATTAAATTATTAGTAAAATAAATAAAACAAACTAAGTGAGAATGCATGTATGAGTGAGAATATAAGCGAAGATAAATAAATTAGAAGACAAAACCAAAAGAGCTTTAAACAACATATAATTGATAAATAACCATTAACTAAACAACTAATCGAATGTGAAACAATAAGAGTAACAATAAACAAGCAGTAATAAAAATTGTAACAACTTAAGTCTATAATAAAAGGAAGGAGAAAGGAAGTAAAAAAAAGGAAAACATACTCCCCCCGCCAATAGCGGAAAAAGGACCCAGGTTTGTATCCGGGTACTGGACTATAAGAAAAAATCCCCAACCCCTCCCATGCTTAACTGTATTCCTTTTTTAATTTTTTTATGAGTAATTAAATACGAAATTAAAATTAAAGGTCCTGCTGACTCCACGCCTAGACGCCGAGTCTGGACTCCACGCCCCGGCTTCGCGGAGAACATTTTCAGTTCCTTGCGCCCATCAGGCGCTCGAAGTGGAGTCGGTGCAAAGATTGCAGAGAGGTGGGGCTGGTGGAGGGTCCAAAATAGTAAAATAGTTAAACGTTTAGAGAAATGAAATTTTTTTATTTTTCACCAGTTTAAGCACTATTTAGCATTTAACACATACCAGCAGATTATTCATAGTCTCTGCTATTTAATGTGTGTAAAATAATTGGAGAAGTATTTCTTACTTGAAGTGATGAAGAGTTCCGAACGATGACACTTTCACACATTGCTTTCCGTTCATCCAATAGTGAATGGCGTCCATGTCATGACAGCATTTTGCCAGAAGTGAGAATGTACTTTTACTTGTATTTCTCCAATTGCCTGCAAATTGAAAATGAAGAGATCACACGCATAATAGTAGTAAGAATTAAAATTAATTTTTCGTAGATAACTATAATAAGATTAATTTACATAGAATAAAAGTTCTTTATATAGAATAAGAAACCATTGAACTTGAAAAAACTAAGAATTTACCGCTCCATGAAATTACAGTAGATGTTTAGCAGCTTCTAAACAACCTAATTTCTTTGTGATGTTGGTTAGGATCAACATTGAAGATTATTACCCTGGACACACTGAGAAAAAGTTCATAGAGAGACGAGTAGGTTTCATGTGTAAATAAGGCAGCTTTTATGCAAACGCGACATGAGAACCCACGAACAGCACGTTCTGTAAAACAATGGAAGCAGATAAGTGTGTTTATGCAAATGTGGCCCGATTTTCTGGTGCCGCGTTCTAAAAGACAGCCGTCGATGACCTACAGAACGCGAGAACATAAAACAACGGATATGTTTACAAACAGAGCGTTGTCAGGCGTTCTTAGGCCAGTTCCTCACGCTTTCCCTACATCTCATGTACAAAACACACTGGCAACACCACCATCTTCATTTTTCTTCCTTCTTTCCTTTTTCTCTAGCTACTCAAGCGACATGTAGTGACAAAAAGGTACAAAAAAAAGTCATTGCAGGGCGGCATAAAGGCAATGGAAAGGGCGGTAAAATTTAACTTTGGCCCCCACAGGAAAATTCTGAATTTGGCACTGTTCTCAGAAAAAATAGTTACAAATAATTACACAGTAAGAAGTAATTTATTCATTAAGTAGTGTGTTTTGCTACAAAAGTATGTATTCTTTCAATGTTGAATTGTTTATATTTGAAGTAAATAAGTCCAAAAAGTAAATAGACAAAATGCAGAAGTGATATTTTGAAATAAGAAATTTATAATTTGTGTTTAAACAAGTAATTATGGAAGTGGTTTATTAAATTCAAGAATTGTTATTTTCTCTTACAACTACCGAGTTATATTTTATCATTGTAAAATTTTCTCAAAATTGTCGTGAAGTAGACATTTATCGTAAGCCAGTAATATCCTAGTGCAGTGATGTCCAACATTTTTTCCATATGCCACATTAAAATTTAGTACGACCTTTGCAAGCCAGAGCATCATCTCACATAAATGCTACAACATGAAAATCTTTGGGGTAATATCTAAATGGTACTGGTGGCCCTTAAAGGGCCATTATCAAAACTACTGCACTATATTGAAATAAGAGAGCCGAGTTCTGCCTTCAATGAGTAGTAAGACGTTTCTAATGTATCTTTATTGTCGTAAAATATTGTAGCCAATACTTAAGTAAGCATAAACCTTGTTCCGGAAACTTAAGTTCTAGGCACATTGTATCTTCGACCCAAATTTATAAAAGTATTCCATCATAATTATCGTACATCACCTTTTGCTGATTTTCCAAACATTTTCAGCTTCTGTTTAGGATGTCAACCCTAAAGTAGCATAGACATAATACGAGTCTATTAAAGTTGACGTATGTGCTTTGGGTCCACATCCTGAACAGGGTTGCCACCTTTCTGCTCAAGAAAATCGGGACAGACTCTGTACCAGGGTCTGAGCGCATTAGTGCATAGGGAGCATGTTTACGAATCTCGAACGGTACAGCATAGGGCGGAAAGATCAGTGTTGCCATTGGCAGGAAAAGGTTGTAATGTGTACTGATCTTCAATCTTAGTGTTGTCCTAAGTTGCGAAGCAAATTTCTACCAGCTAGATTTATCTGCTTGTTGAGTGTGATTCAAACAGAAAGAATGCAAGAAGGAGAGAATATGAAGAGATCTAATTCCAGTTATTGTTAGTCTCAGTCTTCCTCAAAACTATTCATATTAAAATATAAAAGATTCGGAAGTTGAACAGATTTTTGTATAACTGATTTCCTCATCTTAGGGAGTAGGTAAGTTTGTCCGAATTTCCCAGTTATCTTGTCCGAATACACTAGTCAACAAATTTAAACTTTATGTCTGTAACATGAGAGAAAACACCTGATCTTAAACGAACTTTCTGCGCTGAATTCGAATATGCATTCAGTTTTTCTCTATCACGTACAGTTTTCCCGCGACAGGGGGATTTGGGGGAAATTCCCTCAAAAATTTCCCTTTTCCACATATTTTACACCTCTAGCTCTTGTCCCCTAACGTATAATAACACAGAAATTATACCAAAGTAAATTTTGATTGATACTTAATAAAACCCTCCAAGTTTCATAACAATCACATTAATCTTTCTAGAGAAATTAATATATTTGTATGTATACTGTGTGTACTGTTTATTGCACCACATAATATTGCTTTCAGATCTCTTGAATTTGGGAAAAAAGTATTTGCTTTGTTACCACAAACAAAGACGTAAAATAGAATACAATACAATTTACATGTATGACAATTTACAATAAACAATAATACAAATATACAAAACTGTCTTGAATAAACCATTGAAACTACCAGAATGTATGAATCTTCCATTGAGTAACAAAAATATACAGTACTTCCTTCTTTTGTAAGAAGTGTTGCATTCTCTAACAAGACCCCAACAATAATCCCTCATTATTGAAGGATCCCATCGTCTCTGGTACCTTTTCTCCATTGCCATTATGCCTTGGTGGAATCTTTCTCCCTGTTCGTCGCTGACAGCACCTTCTTACAACCCAACTCTTTGTATTTCTGTAGCATGTTCTACGATTTCACTGTAATTCTCCGCTTTGTTATTGCCAAAAAATTGCGCACAACACACTTAAATGCTGCCCAGGCAGCTAGCTCGGCACTGTTCAACTTGCTGTCAAAGTTATCATCAAGCATTAGTTTCCTAATCTGGGGACCAACAAACACTCCCGCTGAAATCTTAGCATTACTCAGGTTAGGAAACTTATCTCGCAAATATCGCTACTTGAAACCTTCACCAGTTGCGTCCATGGCTTTGACAAAGTTCTTCATAAGTCCTAACTTTATATGAAGTGGTGGCAGTATTATCTTATTAGGGTCTACCAAAGGAGCATATTTGACGTTGCATTCTCCAAGTACGTAATTCACTCTAGGTTCCCAGTCCTTCACTTCATAATGCTTGTCATCAGCTCGGCTATTCCATAAACATAAAAAGCATTGGTACTTCGTGTAACCGCACTGCAGCCCTAATAAAATACCAACTACCTTGAGATCACAACATATTTGCCAACAATGGTCCTTGTAATTTATGAGATTTAGCAAAGCTGACATGGTGTCATTGGATTCCTTAATTGTCACTGAGTGCGCAAGTGGTATAGAAGGTTTTTGATTTCCATTATGTAAAAGGACAGCTTTAAAGTTGATTTGAAGCATTGATAAATAACCTCCACTCTTCTGGAACGTAAGAAATTCCAAGCTCTTACATCAAGCCATTAATATCCGTACATACGCACACATTATCTTGCATTGAGAAATAACTTGAAAATTGCACATGCCTTTTCCTGTACACTCATATTTTAGTTTCAACAGCCAATAAGTTCCACTGCTGAAGCCTTGATCCTGGAACTTCCGCCTCTTGTTTCGTCAGGTGTAAATCACGCACTAGGTTATTCAGTTCACATTGCCGGATGAGATGTGGCTCGCGAACAGTGTCAGGGGTGAACGTTGGATCCGTGGATGTAGATGTTGATCTCGACGCTTCATAATCAGACTCTTCTGGGCATATCTTTTCCCAGTTGGTAGGTGGGTCGGCAGATGGAAGCTCATCCCCGTGCGGAACAGGTCGAATTGCGGATTTAACGTTGGGGTAACTTATTCTGCATTTTCTTCTTTTAGAATGTCTCTTAACTACTGTGACACAACAATAACAATCATCCACATGGTTGGTGCGTTCTCTCCACACCATTGGTACAGCAATGTTCATGAATCTCCGATTTCCTTTTGCCCATTCAAGTAAAGTGACGTAGCACGACACACAAATGATGTGGGGTGCCCAAATTTTGTTTTGGTCTCCCACACGAGATCCGAAATATTTATTATATGCTAGTTTCACCGATTGTGTAATGGATCTACACTGTCCCTTAACTACAAACTGGCCACAAACATAACAAAGACTATTTGGTGAGTTAACGCACGAACGCCGTCCTCTTGTCGCCATTGTACTGATCGCAAACCACACTTCTGGTCTTGTTTGGGTATAATGCCGGGGTTCGGTTCGTTTTGTCGACAATCATTTTGTCGACAGATTACTTTGTCGACACCACTTCATCGACAGTTCACTTCGTCGACAGGTACGTTTCGTCGACAAGCCACTTTGTCGACAGCTCACTTCGTCGACAGGTACATTTTGTCGACAGGTACGTTTCGTCGACAAGCCACTTTGTCGACAGGTACGTTTCGTCGACAAGCCACTTTGTCGACAGCTCACTTCGTCGACAGGTACGTTTCGTCGACAAGCCACTTTGTCGACAGCTCACTTCGCCGACAAGCCACTTTGTCGACAGTTCATTTCGTCGACAGGTACGTTTCGTCGACAAGCCACTTTGTCGACAGCTCTTTTCATTGATAAGTACAGTTCATTGACAGTTTATTTAATTTTCCGACTTATTTCGCCGATGATAATTTTATGGGCACTATTTTCAGTCAAGGCTATAGTCTAGTTTCACCCATAGAGGATTTAAGCGCTGCGTTTCAACTTATGCGTAAAAGAATACACAATATAATACATTATTGTTTGGCTTTGCTGCAACATATATTACAAACTGCTATAATAGCTTCTTCCTCCCCTATTGCATTATTTTTCTCGTGTCTCTGAACTATCCGGTTGGGGAAAGAGGTGATAGAAAATTTAAATACAGAAAATTCATTTTTTGCGCCACCTGTTGAGCATTATACTTTGAATTCAGAAATACAGAGCATATGATAATTACAAGAAAATATTAGAGAATTTTCTTGGTCTTGGGCGTCCGCAGGCAATAGCGCAAGAGGGGCATGTGCCCGGACATGGATTTTTTGAAAACTGATACTAAACATTCGTATATTTTTCGTAATAGAAATGAGATATGGGTTATTTTGTTCTATGCACGCATTTATTAGGCCTATATTAGTGAAGTTTTTACTCCACGTATTTTTTCTCATGATCTCGTAGTACTACGGGCTTCTGACTTGCAGTGCAGAATAGTCACTTTTGTAATAGTACAGTGCTATTCTAACATCAGTATTGTAATTATTTTATAAATCCCAGATCATTAATATCAGGGTCTCCGCCAGGATTCTTAGTTTGAGGGTGGGGTGTAAAGTCAAAATTGGGAGGGTGTAAATGGAGTTTTGCACGGTGTCTATTGATTTTTCACCGCAAAAATATTAAAGTTGAGGGGTGTTGTCGATAATTTAGGGATGACACCCTCACACGAAGGCGTCTCTCGGAATTACTAGTCAATATTTTTTGCGCTTCATGATATCTAAACCTAATGATTCAAATAATAAAAATAAACCTACGTCAATTTAAAATATTTTGAAAAGTAGTTATTTCATCTGATCAGCATATTGTGGTTAACGTTCTGCTTCAAACTGTCATACCTTTGTACGTGAATTTTTTTTATTTTAAACACGTTAAATTTGTTCATTTAAACATTTTGTTTCTGCTGGACAATATTCTTTTAAGTTCGTTACGTCTGAGCAGGCACGTACCCACAAGTTGATTAGGGGGGAGGGGATCGAAGGTCTTTCTGAATGTGAAATTTACGTAAAATGCATGTAATTTTGCGAAAAATTATACAAATTTCAGAAAACAATCTGATTGTTTGGGGGGTATGGACTATGGACCCCCTCCCCTCTGCGTACGTCCCTGTGTCTGAGGGATGAGCTCCTTGCCTGATGACCTTTCCACGGGGAGCGACGATACTATTAGTTCAGATACTATTCCGACGTTTGTGTGGTATAACAGAGTCAATTTTTAGAATTATTTTTTGGATTATTTTTATTATTATTTTTAGAATTGTTTCTCCTTTTAACTGTAATAATATGTTATCAATGCAGTTAATATTGTTGTTAATATGTATGTATTTACGTAATATGAGTGTTTTATGTGATTTATATTTCTACGTCAATTGGTAATATTTTAGATTGTTCTTTTTTTTAACTTTATAAAAGTATGTATGTAATTTTAGTGTTTTTGTATTGTGCTTGTTAAACTTTATATCTAGCACAAAACTACATTGTGCCACCTTTATGTGACATAAGCAAAAGGAGAATCCAAAACGGCTGAAGCTAGGATTCTTCTTAAATCTGACTAAAATCTGTAAATATAATGTAATAAGAATATTGGAAATAATAAATTGAAATTGAATTGAATTGAATTTCCTCTCCAAAAATTGACTCAAGGCGAAAATATGGTCCAACATGGATCTATTTCTTCTAAATCCACATTGGTGATCTCCAATTATTTCATCCACGACTTAGACGTGTTGACAGAATTTTATTAATACTTTGTAATAGGTTGGAAGTAACGAGATTCCGCGGTAATTATTACAGTCCGATTTATCGCCTGTTTGGAAATCGGAACTATTATTAAGGTTTTTCATTCCCTTGGAAGCTCCTGCTTCCTTCATATAGCATTTATCAATTTATGTAGTTCCTTGATTAGTACCGTTCCTCCCGCTTTCATTAATTCGCCTGGAATACTGTCTATTCGTGGTGATTTCAAAATTTTCCATTCTTTATCGACATTTCGATCTCGATCTCGCTAGGTTCGGGAATCCACGGTTCTGCGGTATGGATTTCAAATTCCTCTGTTTGTTCCCAGTTTTGTACATTAAGAAGTTTGTCGAAATAACTTTTCCGCATCGACAATTTTAGTCGGATCCGCCTGAATATCTCCATGTTCATTTCTAATCATTCCTAACCTCGGCTGGTAACCTTTTCTTAACGAGTTTACCACTTTGTATAGATCTCCTAAGTTATTTGTCTTTCCGTTTTCCTCTATCTCCTGAATATTCTGCGTCAGAGATTCTCACTTTTTGTTTCTGAACCCGAGTGTGACGTTTCTTTCGCGTTAGGCCTACTGTAGTGGTTGGTATCTGCTTCGCTTTCATAACTTAGCCATCGTTACCTTGCTTGCTTTGGTTCCTCATGAAGCTTAAGACATTCTTCATCAAACCAAGGATTGTTTTTCTGTTGTTTCTTCTGACCTACACGTTCCTTCGCTGCGCTGTTAACTGTTTCACTAATTGCATCCCACATCTTACTTACATCAATTTCATTATTAATATCATCATTATTACTACTAGAGTCGGCTAAGATTTCGAACCTATTTGAGAGTTCGAGTTGGTAATCTGCTTTTATGCTCGGATTATTTAATAGTTTAACTTCTAATTTCAGTTGTTTTGATACCTTGCTTTCTCTGTTCACGATGCATAACTTTTCTCTTACTTATCTTCTCTCAAAGATGCATAGACTCAGCTTCAGTGAGCCAGGTGGTAACGGCGTGGACTTCGGATTGGTAAAGGGTAGGAACGCGGTTTCGAACTCCACGGCCCACCATCCAGACAGTTTTTCCAGGGCTTCTCTCGCTTTCACCAGGCGAATGCTGGGGATGGTACCTTAAGTAAGATCATGGCCGATATCTTCCTCATCCTCTGCCTAGCCTATCACTTCTTGAGATAAAGATGCTAAAGGCAAATAAATTCAAATTCAAAGATGCAACGAGCTTATAAAATTGCCAATTTAAAAGTTTCTGGCTTCCGATTAGATGAATCCAATGACCTTTCTTCTTGTGTTTTCTCCTTCATCTTAAAAGAACAGCAGCCAACCGCGATAGTCGTGTGGTCTCAGGCTTAAAGCCAGCGTCTCTAAGGTTTTGGGCTCGAATCTTGGCTGGAACATGAGTGTTTGTGGATTTTAGAGACTTAACATCTAGTTGAATTAAGATGGGCCGAAGCCATTAGTTACTAAATGGCCCCAACTACAAAATTTACAAAGCTTCTTTTTAGATAATCAGAGCACAACTTGAAGGCATTTATGCGAAATCCATTTCGATGCTGAACAACTTAAATCTTCTAGTGCGGATGACTCGAAGGTTCCGGGTTCAAGTCCCGGCAGGGGCATAAGTGTCTTTTAGCTCGAACGTGACGGGCTGAAGTCAACAGTTACTAGACTGGCCCATATAAAATAAAGTTAATTCTCCTAGTGCTGGCCCCTAACAATTTTAATTATGTTTTAATCAAGATATTTTTTCTCTCTCAGTTTATTAATCGAAAGTACGCGCTTACCTTTAGTGCACTATGTGTCACAGTCTAAATTTGAAATTTTGCCGTAGGGAGAGTCTACCATCAGGTCTGGATTTACCTCTAGGCCAGGGCCTAGGACGCAACTTTCTCAGGGGCGCACTTTACAAGGATAAATTAGAAATACAGTAGCTATTTAAAACAATATTTAGCCAAAAAAAAAAAAAAAATGTAGGGGGAGCGCCAAAAACTATCACCTTTGACCTGGGTGACCCCTTGTACAAATTAACTTAAGGTAATTTAAAATTAAATTAGTTTCCATTAGAAATACGGTAGTAAAATAAACATATTTGGAACATTAAAGCCACTTAGCATCGAGCAACCCATGTTTCTATTTAGTCCAGAAGCTCCTAGCCTCGCGATTAATATAAAGAAAGTTGAAACTGAAAATATAGAGTACAGAACTGTTAATTTGCCAGTAGTACTTTATGTTTGTCAAAGTTGGAATACGAGCCCGGCAAATTGCGTGTGTTTCAAAATAAGGTTTTGAGAAAAATATACGAACCGAAACGGGATGAGCTGACCGGAGAATGGAGGAGGGTATATAATGAAACCATGAAGGCTAACATGGGCAAGCCATGTAGCTCGAATGGGAGAAAAACGAAGATTATATTTCATTGTGGTTTGTAAACCGGACGGAAAGAGGCCATTGGAAAGACCGAGACGTCGTTGGGTTGACAATATTAAAAGGAATCCTCGAGAGGTAGATGCTCAAAATGAAACCTGGCTTGATGTTGACCAGGATAAAATCCAATGGCGAATGTTTGTTACTGCCGCGATGAAGTTGCGAGTTCCCTGAGCTATAGAGTTAGTTATTCTTATTTTTCATATAGGACGTGACAGTCATCTATACCCCTGCCAATGGGCACACGGGCTTAATTAACGGTAGATTTTTGTATATGAAGAAAATTAAGTATCTTTTCCTAACTTTTTTTTTCAGGTACCATGCGTTCGAATCCTGTTGCCGACTGTCCTGACAGTGGTTTTCCAGTTGCCTTTAGTTTCAGCACACGAACGTCCGGATGGTAAAAATATCCTAACCTGACTTTCTCTCCCTAACTTGACTTTATATCTTCAGGACATAAATATTCCCGGCGATGGAGTTTAACATTCATAGAGCTTCCCACGTATTCAGCGTAGCGAAAATTATCTTGAAGGTAAATAAAATTCTGTTTTATGGACAATAAATAGTTTGTAGTTATGTATCTGCGAACTGAGACTAATAACAAAAACTGGTTTAGATATTTCCTTGTGGTAGGGGGTGTAACTAATCTTCTTCTTCTTACAAGTGAAATGAAAACCACTCAGGGTGAGTCTCTCGTAATGAGTTCTTCTACAGCGAATAAAATTGGCAGTGATATCGTGAAATGTACTAAATGTAGAAAGAAGGTAGAAAATGGCTTCACATGTAGAGCATGTGGCAAGTCCTTTCACAGTGGTAAATGTGGCGGAAAGTAAGTTTTTTTTAACGGTTCTTGGATGTGTTCAAACTGCACACTAACGATGGTGGAGTCAAAAGATAATCAGTGCAGTTGCTCGAGCGAGCATGTTTTATATGATGCAGTATTCAGTTTGCATCAAGAAGTGGCGTCACTTCGAAAGGTAGTTGAACTTATATCAAAAGATCTAAATAATCTACAAGTTAATATTGATAAACCTGTTGGTTTAAATACAAATTGAAACAATTACCACGTAAAGGGACCCTGTGTAAATAACCCTCATTCGGGAATTATTCATGGGCAGGATACTAAGTGGAGTGACATAGTAAAGAATCCGCAAATTACAACACATACAGAAAGCGATAAGAATGCACAAGTGTCAACGAACCAGTAGCAGCTACAAGATTCCCTGGGTTGGATTATAATTTCGTAGATCAACGAAAACAGGCTGAGAAACTTTCAACATTGAGTGGTAATGATTAGGGCTAGGATTTTTGGTGGAGCACCCAAAAATAAAATGTATTGGGGGTTACTGAAACAACGATTTTAAGTCTGTGCACGGTTTTTGGAAGTCCAACTTGTAATTTTATCTCACCAGATTCCATTAAAAAGAACAATCATCACCGAATCAGTAAATTCAGCATTCTTTCTACAGCTCCCCATAAGAGTAAAGGAACAGGTAGACGCAGCGCTCCTCATAGACACAAATATATGTGCACCGCAAACAATTTGACATATTTTTCTATGCCCACCCAGGGCACTGTGTTCCTATGTGTGATCAGTCTGATGCACACGTGTACAATAAACGTAAAATAGCTCTGAATAACCAGTTCACTGTCCCTATAGTGGAGGGTGGGCCAGAATGAGACCCGGGCCACAGTGAGACTTTTGAATTATCTCTAGTTTGCCTGCACGGAT
>JAGDQP010019432.1:1238-34872 GCA_022664845.1 Lepisma saccharinum
AACTCTCAATTCGGCACAAAGTTAGGCACTTTAAAAACTCATGACATTTCCTAGGCTTCCAGAGTCGCTTACTCTATAGCTTGTATGAAAAGTGTTCAAAACCTATTCAACGATGTTCTGAAGTGAAAAGAGTACAAGAACTGATGAATGGGGAACTCTTTGAGATGCAAGAAGCGCACTATTTTTACAGTAATGGTTTCAACACATCTCAAAAATGTTAACCATTTATATGGATACAATGTACTCTACAGCACTGCTTCACCCTGTCTCCTCATCTAAATTTTTAATTATTTTTTCTTCTTCTGAAATTAAATTCGTGAAATGAATCCCAAATGCTTAAAGTTGCAGTTTTAATCACGCTTAGAACAAAATCTTACGTATGTTAAATCAATATAAAGTTGTAAGGTACTTAGACAAAGATGTTATCAGAAAAGATGATCTCAATTCTTTGACCTGAACCTGAGTTGCCAAAGGGCCATAAATACATTTATATTTACCTAAATTCTTTGTAATGATATTGAAAGAATGATTTCAACCAGGTGTTCCAACATAATACAGTAAGTCGTGAGAAACAAGAAAATTAATACGGCGTTAAAAAGTCAGTATCTTTATGTGCCCTTTCTACGTACGTATATCACCTTAATTAAATCGATGATACGATAATTAACTATTTTTAGATAAGTGCAAGAATAAGTTAATAGAAAGTAACGGCTAACTAAAACAAAACAAAACGGAACAAAGAAATGCCTACGCCCGTTTGCAGTTATTATCTTGAGTTAAATGAGTGCCAATTAGCATTTGTCCTGGAGTTGTACTGTTATTGCTCTCAGCAAGCATGCCAAAATACGCGTTAATTGATGGTTTTCGCGCCAGAACATTCAAAACGGTGAAAATTTAACTAAACACTAAGAACTGCTGGCGCATAAACAGAACTTAGTGGCAAAAAAACAAACGACAAAAAAGTCAAGACATCACCAAGCAACAGCATTCTATTACGCAATTTTCTTCTCAATGATTACAATTCAACACGAAGAGAACAATAATGATGTACCTAGTTCTGATGGTCCAAATATTAACATTGCAGACTTCGGATATAGACACTGCAGAAATATGCGGGTTCTAATACTGGAGCAGACCATTCAAACTAAGGTTTTCCTCAGGTGAATATCGAGGTGATACATTAACCAAGTCCCTAGTCATTTTCCAGTCTCTGTTCCCGGAAGTGTGCTCGCTAAGAGATTTTATTCCTCTGACATGAGACAGGCTTCCTATTCAGCTGATAAATGAAGATTTTAGAAAATAAAGATGGTGGCGATCTTCAAGGATGTTTGGAGTGTATTAATTAATATTTATGGATTACATCGATACATTTTTCGTATTTATAACATTCTGTGACAAATTAGAGGCCATTGAGGTCAACAACAGTGCAAGTCCAATGATTATATTTCATCACTTGGTATGACTGTAAGCGTACATACACAGTAAAAAATAGCTGTGTTAATTCAACACAATGCGGTGTCCCAGCGTGACTACCACTTTTGTGTGTTAAATCAACACAATACACGGTGTTGGTTTCGCTACTGGAAGAAAAAAGTTACGGTTTCAGCTAGATTTGAACATGGGTTGTTCAATTAGAAGTCGAGCGTCTTACCGACTTCGCTAAATCGTCAGACGGAAGAAGCACTAGATTGAAACAATATAGAGGATAAAAAAATGTTGCTGAATCCCAAACACAAACAAGGTTACTCTCACGACTTATGCCATGATTTAATAACTTTTCAATAGGTCAATTAGGGATCACAATCCCCATTCATTGAGAATATGTTCCATTTCTGTGAAAGCAAGCACAGCTTTTGACATGTTACCATATAGCAGTAATGCTGCTCAAGTGTTTGGCTGTCGCCATCTTGCTTGCTTTAATAGAAATAGAATATTCTCAATGAATGGGAATTCTGTTTCTCAATTGACAAATAGGAAGTGAAAAACCATGGGATAAGTCGTGCAAGTAACTTAATTTGTTTTGGGGGTTCAGCAACATATATTTGATCCCATACAGAGTTTCAATCTATAGACATATATAATATTATTATAATGTAGTCGTTTAATTCAAATGTTGTTCACTGAATATCATTTGCATTTAGTGCCTTTTTTGGTCTAACGATTTAGCCAAGTCGGTAAGACGCTCGACTTCTAACTGATGCAACCCAAGTTCAAATCTCACTACGGCCGTACTTTTTTTTTCACTTGACCGAAATCAACACCGTGTGTTGTGTTAATTTAACACACAAAAGTGGTAGTCACGCTGGGACACCGCATTGTGTTGAATTAACACAGCTATTTTTTTTGCAGTGTAGGCACATATGAATATTCACATGGGTTGTCACAATAGTTTTTCAAAGTACCATATAGAACGATTAAATTAACGTACACAATGTATTTGTATAAAGGGGATTCGCTTCTTTTTAGCTATCAAGGAAAACACTTCAAGAGTAAACACAAAATCATGAATTTATAATCACAATAAGCCATTGTCTACTAATTATTAATGAATGTTTCGATTACGTTACTTAACACTACATAAATGAAAATGTCATTTAAAGCTGATATGAGTTAATGTTTCGCTTGAGTTCTTTATTTTCCACAAATGTCTTCACAACAAATAACTACTTCGTTGACATTACCTAACATAATTAAAGATTACTAACTTCAGTACAACTATGTCTTGGCTTTTACAACCTTTTGAACCTTGAAGTTGTTTAATTAATAAAAGAACAACTTTCTGGAGGTCTTTTCTTTTGCCATTGATTCAAGGTTTAAAAACAGTACTACAACGATTTAAGTTTTAATTACTACATTGTAACGATTATTACACTTTCTAAACATTTCCGCTCTGAACCGGAAATGACTAACTACTCTAATCAATTGATACATGATATTTTTGTTAATTTGATGAAAGTGTATATATATACTACGTACAACGAAATTTGGCGGAAATTGTTGAACGTAAATCAAAACCATTTATGAGGTCGAAAGTAAGTTTAAACCAATTGCAATGGCGTCATTCATGGTGAGTAGAAAGGGCGATTGCCCCATAAGAAATTAAAATTTATAATATGAATCAAGCAAAAGTTTATTTATTTATTTATGGTGCAGAATAAATTTTGTTGAATGTATTCGGAGGTAATGTTAAAATCAAAGTTCCAGAATGAAGTATTAAACTTGACCAACCCAGTGTAGTTACTCGCACCTTCATTGTAATATTTTGTAAAATTCATTTCCAACGCACGTTAAGTTGAATTTTAGAAGATGACTAGCACTGTTCACTGTTCCGCCTCCTATTCACTGTTATGTGTATATTGTCACTGCAGTACAGTGCCACTCCAAGTAAAATTATCGGTTAGAACAAGACGCTATGTAAAACGACCTAATTGTAAACTTAAAAACTTGCTACATAGAGCCAAACCAACTGAATCAATATGCTATGAAAATATAAGTAGCTATGCAAAATAATTAAAGCAAACAAAAAGAAAGGATTCGAATATTTATTAAATTAAAAAGTTAAAGTAATTACCAAGAAGCATCTGATAATCTTATTACAGATAACTTCACATCTTTGTCGGGTGTGTTGAAAGGACACTTCTACAAAAGTACACCGATGGGAAAGTTACTAAATTAAGAACTTAAAAAGCAATTAAAACAATAATTCTTTGATTTAGCATATTTTTATTGTCTTAACTTTTCCGCCACCTATCTTGTGATTATAGAATCGGCCTTGATTTTAAATGTGTCATCTTAACATGTTCATGGCTAGATCGAGGAGAACCCTCAGACTAAGATATGGGAATTTAATTCGATGTATTCCCATACAAGGCCGTGAAAAGTTATTTAAATAAACTTAATGAGAAGAAAATACGTTAATTGGAATAAAAAGCGATAAGATTAGAATATAATTAAATGATTTAAAGTTGGAAACAGCAATGAATTAAGATAAATAGTTGTCCTTACCATAATTGAAAATAATACTTGAGCATTAGCATGACCTAACATTGTTTATATGGAAGAAACGTTGCGGAAGTCCAGGATATAAGAAAGAAAAAATAGTATACAGTTAATGTATTCATTTCCTTGTAATCAAAGGGTTTTTGTTTGATCCTGGTGGGGACACAAATTGTTCGGAATCCACTTAAATATCCTTGGGACATAAACAACATCTCCATTCGATACTAAGTAATGTGGTCCATTATCGGGTCACATATCTGTCTGCGAACAGAACACTCATTGTAATTATTATCATAAATTATAGTCAACCATAAGCAATGTTCGAAGAGGCGGGCGATATGCTACATACACAATATTAAATACGTCGAGATCAATTGTGCGTATTACATACATTACTTGATGTGCTAAACATTCCCCCTAGTGCATAAATTTAAAAGGCAGGCTATCACTTGAAACGCAGAAAACAGAACTTTTTCACATGGATTAAAACATTGGATGGAGTTACATCATAATGGTAAAAATAGCTGGGAAAATATATCGTTACTGTATTTCTATTATTTCTACCTCCATCCAAGTATAGTGGTCATAAGGGTCAGAACTTACTCCTTAAGGAATACGGTAGAGAAAATCTTTGAGGCATTGCTGAAAAATTATGCAATTAGAACCACGACTGGCATAAGTAAAGTATTGTTTTCATTTACTCAAAGGAAAGAAGAAAGTTAAAAAAGTTAATATGTTTATTAGGCATTCCTCTCTACACATATTAACACAGATATTCAAGTTTGTTTAAGGGTAAATGCCCTTCTTGATACCGGTAACTTTCTTATTAAAATGGTCAGACTATGCTACCGAAAACAGTGTTGCATTAAGGAAATATCTATACTTAAAAAAACAAAAAGGGCAATAAAAGTACAAAACTGGTTCACATAAAATATACTTTAGCCACTTTTGCTAAATTCATTATGCAGCTGTTGATAAAAAGGTGAGCTTTTGTGTACTCAGTTTACCTTCTTAACGGATACTGGTCAGTAGTGCACATTTTGTTAATTGAACTTTTGTGTATAAATTCGGTATCAGTACACCAGAAGTTAATCCACTAAAAATCCACCATATTCCTTTGACGAAAAGTTAATATATCTGGTGTAGTAAAAAGTAATCCATTATTTTTGCATGACATTGAAGGCTTGACTTACCATAGTTAGAATGATCCGATTTAGGTCACATATACGCCGTTTTGTTCGATAACGTGTTGCCATTTGGAAGGTAATATCATGATGCCTCTCTCATAGAAGCCCTTGTCCCTATTCGCAAAAAATTGAGACAGTCGATTTTCACAAGCCTCTCTTGAAGCGAATTTTTCACCAGCAAACGTGTTCGCCATGGATAGCAACAGATGGTAATCACTCGGTGCCAGGTCCGGACTATAAGGTGGATGCATAAGAACCTCCCAACCAAGCTCCCGGAGCTTCTGGCGAGTCACTATCGATGTGTGTGGCCTGGCGTTGTCCTGGTGGAACACAATGCCTCTCCCATTGGCCAAAGCTGGGCGCTTCTGGGCGATTGCTGCCTTCAGACGGTCCAATTGTTGATAATATAGTTCCGAGTTAAGGGTTTGGTCGTAGGGGAGCAGCTCATAGTAGATAATTCCCTGCCAATCCCACCAAACACACAGCAAAACCTTCCTGGCCGTCAATCCTGGCTTGGGCACCGTTTGCGTCGGCGCACCGCGCTTCGACCACGACCGTTTTCGCGTGACGTTGTCGTAAGTGATCCACTTTTCATCACCAGTCACCAACCGCTTCAGAAATGGGTCGCTTTTGTTGCGATTCAGCAGTGATTCGCAGATGGAAATTCGGTCCATGAGGTTTTTTTTTGCGTTAACTCGTGTGGCACCCATACATCAAGCTTCTTTGTGTATCCAGCCTTATGCAAATGGTTCCACACGGTTTTTTGTACAATGTTTAGCTCTTGGGCAATCGAAACAGTGCTTACATGACGGTCGGACGCGACAATGTCCATGATTTTATCGACATTTTCGACACTTGGCCTTCCAGTGCGTGGTACATCTTTGACGTCAAAATTACCGGAACGGAATGGACGAAACCAAAATTGCGCGTGATTGGCTGTTACAGTATCAGGACCATAAACACTATTCACATTTGCAGCCGCCTGGCTTGCGTTTTCGCCTTTATCGAAGAAAAACAGTAAAATATAGCGTATTTTCTCTATGCAAGTGTCCATTTTGACGCGCGCTCACACAACACTGATTCAACTCATCACAACTATCTGAACAGTGTTTGTAGTACGCAATCTCATCGTTTGAACGCCATCTCGTTGAACCCGATCGGACTTATACAACGCGAGATACAGATCACTGAAGCCATCTATTGGCAAAATAATGGATTACTTTTTACTACACCAGATATTATGCACTAAAAACGTGGTAAAAGTGGGACATATTTAGTAAACGAATGTTTTATAGACATATTATGCAGTAAAAATGTACTTTTGAGAAGAGGATTCTGCCAGATCTCGCTCCGCCAATGGACGGTTTCAGCCTCCTCAATTCTCGAGCATACATCTCGAACTTTAATTTTTACGGTTAAAAATCGATTGAAACACCGAAAACTCTACTTACATCCTCCCAATTTTACACCCCCTAGTAAGAAACAGAAAATCCTGGTGAATCTCTGAGTTTGAGTTTCAGTGTTTCGCCTAAAATACACTTTAGCGATGAAAAAAAAAATACGTTTTATGCAGCAATGTCAAATGAGCATGGGGATGAGTTACAACGCACCATTAGACGATTGTTTTATTTTTAAAATTTGCGAGATACGAGCGGCGTCATTAATATCTTGCAATACTTAGTATACCACATTTATAGCCTTGATATTCGCATAAAGTATAACAAGCTCCTGTTACGGTTTTTCGCTACCTTGTTGTGGCATGCCAGTAACTGCTCTTGAAATGATATTTTCACCCTTTTTTTTAAGGATTTTTGTTTAACTTCAAATGCTGCTCTATTTTCAGAATAAAAATAAAAACAGCTGCCGCAATAAGGTGATTACACAACTTAGATTGCGTGCAATTTTAGTGGTATATTAGACATAAATGCGTTTTGTATCTGAAAATATTATGAAATATTACGAAGTTAGATGTATGGTTCAATCAAGGCCAATTTTGTATTGTGGCGAAGGGTTCTGTAAGAAATTTTCTTAAATATAGTCCCAAGACACATTTGTGCAAGAAGGCCTACTTACGTTCACGTAGAGGTATTTAATATGTTAGAGGAAAAGTTCATATTTATTTGGAATTTAGTTTTACTTATTTACGACCTTTAGGCAGACTCAGGCCGGGATAGCACAGAGGAAAGGATGTGGAAAGGTGTTGGCCAAGGCCTAAACAGAAGGTACAATTCAGTTAGAAATAAATCTAAAGAACCAATATGCTGTATACAGTATTGTTCGACCTTAGAGTAGCCGAGAGGTTAGTGCACTCGCTTTCTGTGCTTCTGGTCACGGGTTCAATTCCCGCCCGAGTCTATTGAACGAGGTGGCTCGGAGCCCACTTTATTGTAGGTCCCGTGCTTAGAAGCTCATCAGCTCGTTTCACACGTTAATGACAATTCAATCAACAGCATTGCTCAACTGATCGAAATTTATCCTTGAAGCTCTGCAAAACCTACATACATTCATGTATTTTGGGTGTCTTTTTTTAAGGTGCTTACTACAGGAAACACCGTTGGTCACAGTGTAAAGTAAGATCCAATTCATTTTAAGAGGAGACGAATTTCGATTGATTTCTTGCAGAACTACTTAGAAACATCAACGAATCATAGACGAGTATTTTTTTCTACATCAACGATCTTTCTTAGTTTATTCAGAGCGGAAAACATAACCTCAAGAAATATTGAGAGGAAATAACCTCAATATTTCGAGAAATATAACAGACATTCAGGATATCTTCTCTATTAATTAAATGACCTGTACGGGTACTAAAGGAAAAAACAACACCCTTTCTGCTTCTAGTCATCATCACAAATAAATGATTGCATTTAAGTCCTGAAGTGAATGAAAAAGAAAACTTAATTTCACAAACTTGACCTATATAATTTGAAAACCAGTAAAATCAGCAGCATTTCCGTCCGTTACGTAACAAGTTACACACAAGGAACATGAGGCCGCATTGACAGCAGAATGGAATGTACTGTATATCCGAAAGTGTAGCTACACACACGCTTTCCTCACTTTTCTTCATGTTGTTGATACTTGTTTTAGAATATAAAGATTCAATTGAGAAGGCTGCCGTTATTAAAGCAAGCATGAAAGATATATATACAAAGAAAACGGTTAAAGCTACCGCAATTTAGTTACGCTTTAGAGAAGATGAGTCTTTTACTTCCTCTTATTCTTTTCTTCTAACTGATTCTTACGTATCGACCAGCTGTCACGGCTACGTTGTCAAAATGCCATGGTCACGCACTACTTTTTGGCATTGGAAACAAAAGTCAGGAATGTATTATTTCGAATCAGGAAGTAGATACTCACAACAGAAGACAATACGCTTATTCTGAATTCTCTTGGTGAGTTCTCAATTAGAAGAAACTAGAAACAATACAAAGAATGCGAACATTTAACTGTATAGAACAGTTTGATCACTTATTTTATTTGATAAGTATTTTAAAAATTAGTAAACAGTATAGGAGTTAAGGCACAATAAGGTAACTGCACCAATAATGGACACTTTTGTGTTACTTTCCAACATTACTATTTTAAACTCAAAGATAATCCAAATTTGCTCATCAAATGAGAATTTTACATGTTCTTCATACTTTCTTGTCGTGATTTGAACCCATTACTTTCATTAACAGATACTAGAAGTTGCGAGTAATTAGCTTTTTTTCGTCTAACACTGTGCTTGTCAGTGATGGACGCGGAAAAAAACGATGTTCCGGTGATGGACCCTCAGTAATAAACATGTTTAGCTTAAAATCATTTAAATAATCATTGCTAATGTTTCTAATATGAGGACTAACCAAGGTTATACGTTGAATGCTAATTAACTGACTAATTGAAATCCACTGATTGATCATTCTGGAAGTCCTCGGTTCGATACAAGCGGTCTGAGGTTCCTTCACGGGTCTTCCTCAGCCACAACAGGTAAATATTAGGATGGTATCTTCAACTTAGACCCTGGTCAATTCCTTCCGGCATCCTTTCTCCTTGCATTTCATTTATGGCCTTTATGCATCTAAGGTTTAGGACGGGATAGGGGAGGGAAATGATTTGGGGAGGTGTCGGCCTATGTTGAAGGTGCCATCCCGGCATTTGCCTGGAGTGACTGAGGGAAAACCCTGGCAAAACCTCAGTCAGGATGGTTGGCCGCTGGGATCGAACCCATGATCTCCCGAATGCTACGCCAACGGCTAAGCCATAGATTCCTAAAGACCATAAGTAAATTAAAATTCTAAATTGTAATGAATAGTGTGTAAAATTCAAATAATAATAATTATTATATCAGTAATTGATCCCCACGTCCATCATTGGAAAATGGGACAAAACAAATTACTCGATAAACTTATGGTAATGAAGAGTAAATAATCCAAATTTAAATAAATAATTTAACAGAATTTTGATTTCAACCGGGTATAGAGCAGTGAGTGTCTAAAACTGAACAAAAATTACTTCGTCGTACCGGTAATAGACACCCACTGCTTTGCATAAGAGATCCAAGTTACAGTTGTTTTGCCATTCTTGTGCTTGAAACAAAGACACTTCGTAACACAGAATAGTGAAGAATAGCAAAAGTATTCGATATTGTAATTTCATGAATAATAATAAAAAAAAATAAAAAAAAAAACGAGAACTCTTACCTTAATCACTTGCTTAAAATGCAAAGAAGAGTAGGTGCGACAATCGATCATAACTTCAAAATCATGTCACGAAAATCAGATGAAATCACTGATGAGCGAAAAATATTCAGTGACATTAGAACCTACTATATTAAATTTCCCCATGTAGTGAATAATGCTCCGCTCTTAAGAAAATCTCATTTTTACATTTCTCGTCAGTGTCTATTACTGGTACATTTATCTTCCGGCACAATAACAAAAAAAAAAAATGTTATCGGGATAGCAGTCTGGTAAATTCGGTTCTCGTGTCCAATGCGTTGAGAACATCGCATCGTTTTCATCTTGAGCGTCAGTATCGGATATGACTACCCTCCCTCACAGTAAGGAGCGCAATGTATGTTCTTGATATTCTGAGAACATCTTTGTAGTAAGCGTATCCAGGAAAGTGATGTATAGGCCTAAGTAAGCTTTCCGGTCTTTTTCTTCTTTCTCGTCTATTGTTCAATTATGAATTCAGATAAAATAAAAACAACTTTGTTTGGTACTTCAGTAATGAGTACCAATGCCGTTGACGAAATGCTAACAGTAACTTTGGAGCAACACGATGGTATTGATAAACCCTAAATCTATATTTGGGGCTGCCAATTACGTGAAACCCATTTTCTGTTTACCTGCATTGGTCAACACGAAAATAAACAAAGAACTCTCTCTATTAAGCAAAATAGTCTCTACACTTTAAAGATTTTTCCTTAGAGATCTTACTAGTCACTACATATGGCCCTTTTCTTGATATATATTTAAAAATAATGGACAAACGAAGATCAACAGTAATATTTTGGTAAGCATCCGCTATAATGGTTAAAAATATATCTGTACCTCGGAGGTAAACTACACTGGGCCACTTTCCCCCAAAACTCGAACTTAGTTCATAGATTTGTTTATTTTACCACGCTCTTTTAATTTTTTTTTTCGACGTATTGTTGTGTTAGTAATTGCCAATTCTTGTACAAATAATTCATGAGAAAGTTGTGTTTAATACCAGTATGAAGCAGACTTACTCAAGCTGTAGCAGGTAGCGTTTGACTTATTATAATTAAGAAGGGAGGGATCCTGAAATTAGTGGTTGCTTGTAAGTTTTCACCTACTACCTATTTGGATAGAAATACAAAACATTACCCTAGTTAGCATGATATTTAGAATCAATAACTAGGGATGAAATCCTCAGGCACCAGGAAAAGTCCCTGGTAGCCCTCTGGTAAATCGAATACTGTAGGCAGCAACAAGTATAACATTTACTTATTTATTGTCTTGTTGAACAGAATGGGTATCTATCCAACAACGTTGCCATTTGAGATCCAAAGCAGTTCTATTTTAAGAAGAAACTATCAGCATAAAAATTTCCTCTGCATCTCTTGCACTTTGACGAGAGTAATAATTCCCACTCCCCATTCCCCCGCCATTATCCCGGGAGTAATCAGAGTAAAGGTAACGTTTGCAAGAATACGTTGTAGAATATAATCTTCCAATCACATAATAGATATTTTTACAAGGATTTCAAAGGAGAAGGGTGGAGGGGGTGAATATCTACTAATTTACATAGTACAGTTGTATGTTCACATAAAAAGTAGAAAAAAGTAGGAAAATAAAGTTAAGGTTGCATTACACTTGTGGAATTATTATTATTATTCTGCAAGCGTAATACGACCGTTTATTTATTCTTATTTTCATACTGTTCCTGTTCTTTATGTGAACGTACAATATACTATGTAAATTAGCAGATTTTAAATAAATGAAGCAAAAAGAAGAATACGAATAATAGAACAAAAATTGTACAGAGCACTAACATTCAATTTACGTTTCAAAAGCATACTGTACACATAACATTTGCACAGGAACTACAGGAAAACAATATACAATTTTAATACAGTAAGATCCGCCATTCTTTTAGAGTGCTGTAAGTGAGTACACTTAATATCCTCATAACCGATTCATAGATAACAGAAAAAAATCTCTACATTGAATCAAACTGCGTTTTTGTCTGTAAAAAGAAGGGTACAAGCAACCATTTGATCTCTGGGCTGATTTTCTATAGTTCTGACTTGTGTATCTAGATCTCAATTGAAGAGTTAGACGTAGGAAGGGCCATTAGAAGGATTATTCTTCTCGTTTCATCAACATGTCTAGAATCTGAAGGAGCAGCTACTGCTAAACAATAGTAAAGTGACTTAAAAGGAGGAGGATTGAATAAAACTTGCTTGACAAATCTACTTTTACCTGAAAACGCATTTTAATTGGAATGAAAACGTACATTGTCTAAAAGAGGGATCATTACAAGCCAAATAATATAACAAAAGTAGAAAAGTTCAACACCCCCCCAACTTCACAGTTCAATTACATTGGTATGTGGTATCTATGGACAAATAATGAGGAACTGTAATTTTCTTTCATATTTGGTCTGATTCGCTTTTTATGGACTTCTGAATTTGAATGCAATTTTTTATAGCCTTTCGGTATTTCTGATTCAGGTTTGTATGATTTTCTGAATTACTTCAATTATAACATTTATTTTATATCACTACAAAGCAACGAACATCATTTAGTTCAATTGACCTTTAAAAGGCTACTTCAATTGGTTTAAAATATTCAAATTCAGCATGGTAAAATTGCAAATGTTATAAGGATATAGGAAAATGTTATCTAACTAAATTACTTTAAGAGCAATCAGCTTGTAATCTTGTATACCATTGTATAATTATTTTCTTTTCCTCACTTTTTATTTGTTTAAAATTCTTTTTATTCTCATAATAATTTTGTTAATTACGTCAGAGCAACAGACTCGTTTGGTAAAACGTACTATAGTTAAAACATTTTGAAAACAAGCTGCATATTATTGCATTCCATGTATGATATAATCTAAGGTAATAAGCAGTTATTAAAACAATTGCTCATCTTTCATCGTTCACTACACGATGTTTTCTCACGAAATGTAAACTGCTACTGTGATTAACATAAGTCTGTGTGAGATTTACTCACTCACGTTACACAGTTTTACTACCAGAGAAAAGTACAAGCATGTAATTAAAAATCAACATTCACTCTGTTATTTCTTACCTTATGTGTTATTTATGAAGATAAGGAAATTACGTACACAATATATGCTGATACAAATGTCATATACACCGTAAATTAAATATGTAAAAGTGGAAAAACTATTAGATATTTTACCATAATTTATTAATATCTACCACAGAGTGGGATGAGTAAGTACATAGTAACTGAAGATGTATTCCTTGTGGATAAAGGAACGATCACATAAAATACGCCTATAACGTATAGTAACGACTTCTGCACCAAAATAACTACTGAGCTCGACAGAAATAGAACACGAAATTATTGGATTTACTTTTGTTTCTTGAACTTGATTATTCGTTTCTGATCTGTAGTTAGCTAGAAAACTTATTTGACTTGTTTCAGAGTTAAGTAACCGTAAATATTGTTTTCATAGAAAAAACTTATTTTTAGTACAACAAAGTGATGTGACTCACTAGGCAGCTTTACGTCCTTGCCTCGCAATTGGATGTTGTGCATTCAAAACATGCTGAGGTTTTACCTGGTGTCCCCTCTTTCACTTGAGGCTAATACTGAAAATATAGGCTGCTTATCGAATATCCTATTATAGTCCACAAGCAAAGTGAAGACATTATAAATCGTAATATTTATATTGTCCTGCCTAGATCTGAAAAATCTATAAAAGTAGTAGTTCCGATTTTGTAATCGGTCTATTACAATTTGCGATTGATTTATATCAGAAAGTAAATACGTATAAAGTATACGTATTTACTTTGTGCTCTCACTCATACACAGTAGTAGCCCATCAAATGATATGCTCAGTACTCATTGATGGTTTCTTATTGCCGATCATCCTATCTACGGTTTTTCTAGCATTTCCTTAGTTTCACCAACTGTGTGCTGGATTGTATCTAACTTAATAGCTCCCTTCTCCTGGGAAGCGATATAAATATTGATCATCCACGATTTATTAATTATAATTTTTCATTAAACTCCGATAAATATTTTTGATTCCTTGCGCTATAAATCTCGTTTTCTGTGCACATGATCACGGGCTTAAATCCTAAGAATCTGTTGAACAGAATGGTTTGGAGCTCCTTTTATTTAAAAAAAGAAAAAATGTAGGTCCCATCCTTAGAAGCTCACCAGTTTGTGTAGGATATTAATAACAATTCATGAAGGCAAGACAAACATGTTTGTTCTTCCAATTTGCTAGGATTGAGTGGTTTTGAATTAGAACCGAAATTATGTAACTACCTGACGAGATCTCTAATTCGATCAAAAATAAATATATCAGCTATTCTAGATAAGGATTTAGTTGTTGTTCTTTTATCTCCTCCCACTCTTCGTTTTTCGTCTTCTTCTTTCCGCTCTTTTGCTTTCAATGGTCCACTTTGGAGCAATCGTGTTTGATACGTGGACAACAACAACCTACAGTCTCGTACAAAGGTCGCTTCCATCTCAACTAGGTCACTACTTTCACAACGGTTACAAGAAAAAGTGATTGTCGAAAGTTTTCTCTCTTTAATTGGACATTTCTTGTAATTTTCACCGAAAATAACGAATAATACATACTTAATTAATGTCCATGATATTATAGACATGCTTAATGTCTTGAGCTATAAACAGGAGCCATATAAATATACAGAATAACCTATTTATCGTAGCAAATGTCTTTAAATTCAGACAACTGACCAAACTTGCCTTAATCGTTAGTAACCAAAAGATCACCGTATTATTTAAATGGCTTAGAAATCTGTATTCCAAATAACTTTCTTTCTTCTTTGTGCAATTAATCCGAACAAAATTAATTGATCAATGGAAGTTATTTCTAATAATATTTTGTCATCCTTGACAGTAGTTTCCATCTCAGATATTTCTGGTGGTAGTAAAAGCTGTTTCTTAACGATAAATTTGTTTCGATAATTTGTTTTTGATAAATTAGAAGTGTTTTAATTCAAAGTACCATCCGTTATTGCTAAATAATTACTGCGTTTCAAACGAAACACTTCCTTGCATTTTGACTAACAGAAATTTACGGTATATTATAAAATATAACTATCCCCGAAAAATTGTATCAAAATAGTAATAATTTTCCTACATATATATTAATTAAGATTATATTTAAGATCGCTGACATATTTAATTAAACTGAATTATGTATATGGTGTTTAGGCATCATTGGCTCAGGTTAAGATAGGAGGAGGATGTGGGAAGGAAGTCAGACCGGTCTATTTTGAAGGTACGATCCGCTGTTCGCTTGGTGTGTCTTAGGAAAAATTCATAATGGCAGGCTGCTGAGTTCGAACAGAGAACTTTCCGAATGCGAAGCCTATACGCTCTACCAAGTGGGCTACGGCCGCTTTGTCTCAAGGATGTAAATCAAACAATTAGGATTTGTCCGTAATAGAAAGAATAGATCGGAAGATACGACAAGTCTCATATATTTAGATTTGAAAAATTATAGTGATATTTAAGTTTTGAATAGAAACCGATGAATTTATTATCTATTTTAACAAGGCACTATCACACAACTCATGGAGAAGAAATATATCAATTTGAATTCTTCTAACGTAAGACTCGATCTTGAACCTACTGTTGCCAAACGCGTCATTTTGTTTGTAGTTGTTGATTGGACATGTGAAATATATAAATACTGTAATGCTACTGCGCTTTTTACAGTACCGCTTCAAAGTAATTTTAAACACTTTTACAATTGTTTGCTTTTCTGTGTGTTTTTATTATATTTTACAATATTGTTATTGATTTATAATTGTACAAAATATAAAAATTCTTTTCATTATTTTGTTTTGTTCTTTCTTTCAGCTCACGTGGCAGTTGGACTGATCATAGTAGAAGCTAGCAGACAAGGGCGAAAGAAAGACAAGACAACGGTTCTTTATGCAAATTACTCTCTAAACATGGCACGAAAAAACAATGGATATATATCTGGGGAATCGCCTGTTTACATCCACAGAGGTGTTACGGCCAACATTGCTGACGACCGACGCACAGGCTATTCCACAGATGGCGAAGAAAGCCAGAGAGCGCCTTCCGATCGCACAATGTCCGAATACATGATCGCTAATGAACGGATTGTGACTCCAGATCATCGTCGACATCACCATCACCATCATCATCATGAAAATCACAAGAATCCTTCGAGAAACCACGAATCACGAAACCATGTTGGCCGTCCTCCGTCAGCAAATCATCGATATGACGAAGACGGATCAGAAATTTACGTCACGAGTGCTGCCTACAAGGCACCATCAGAGCTAAGGTAAGTTTATCTTTCACATTAGCGGCCTTGTCCAATCACTTTTGGTTTATGTAGACTACAAAAAAGGTTATGGTATGCAGTTTTACTGCCTTTATCTGTTCGGTTAGATGCACCAACGTGAATGGTTCAAGAACCTTTCCAAGTTCTTAACGCGTGGAACGGTCTTGTGCAAACTTTTATGAAGAATGGGGGCGTTGAACACCCGACGTGTGGCTGACAAACACACACCTGCTATTAAACAGAACTTACTGGACATTAAATAGCAATGTATAAATGTAAAAATCATGGCAAATAATTGAAATGAAAAGTATCACAGCTGCTAGGAACACAAAAGTTGTGTACAAAAATAAACGGTTAGCTTTATTAGTATTCTAGCAAAAGTGGCAGACACTTTAAAGAAGTTTAGTGTTCTCCATTCGCTATTTTCCTTTTAATTTGCATTAGTCTTCTTTCTCATACTCTTTCTCCTTCAAGTATACATTCATTTTCATCTTTGAATAAATCCAGCCCATGCGGTCCAGTGGGTTTAATGACTTCGGATAAGCGTTGCGGGTCGTTCCCGCTCACACAAACCATCCAGACTAGATTTTCTAGGGTATGTTCAGTTTCAGGAGACGAATGCCAGGATGACACAATTGCACCAAGAATCTAGGCCTTACTTCCTATATGAGACTGGTCAACTGAATGCTGACTCAGATAGCAGAGAAACTTTAGACTAAATTACGTAGCTTTAATGTCGAATTTTGAGAACTTTGCGATGAAAAAAAAAATGTTATAAGGTTATTTCAATTGACCCTGCACAGATGCTGTAACTACGATTATTGACACTGCACTAACAAAGACATGACATAATATTCTGTTTAGAATGAATTCGTTCCGCTTCGTTCATCGTCGTTACCTTGCTTTTATGTTGTTCTTTTTTTTTCTTTTACATGCGCATGTGAATTGCGGTAAATATAAAACAATGAACTCTAGTTAATCATGTTGGCGCGCTCGATTACATTAAAAAGTAAGTTTGTATCTGAACCCAGAAACAAAATGGACCAAACTTTCAGTTCTAATTCATCTTTTTACCCTTGATGTCGCCATGTGGCCCGTTGTTTTAAATTATTATTATTATTTTGCAAATAAAGTGAATATTAAGCTTATTATTGGATATGCGATTATATACGTGGTCCAATACGTGCGTAACTCAAGAATTTTGAGGGTTTTTTCTTACATAAATCAAAATACGAGCATACAGAGGCACAAGAAAAAAGGTTGAGTTAAAACTGAAGGTTTGATCCATTTTTGATTAAACTCAATATGGACAGACGAGATCTAGAATTTTCTCTGGCATCTGCTTTTTAGATACAGATCGAGCACTCCTGTATTGTTACGTGCGGCTCAATGGTATTTTAAAAAAAAGTATGTAATCAATTTTATGTTATACAGTACCATTCATCAGTTTTGACTATGTGCAGGTTGAAAGCTTTCCGCCATCACCTAAAGTATGACAAAAGCCGCACGCACTTTGGTAGAAAATTGTAAGGTACAGTGGTCCAATCGGTAAAGCGTCAGACTTCAATCGGAAACAAGGAGACATGTGATGCAGCAGCGTTTGAGTTGACCTGACTCAAACTTACTATCTACGATAAATCAGTTCGAAAATTTGTGCGAAGCATAGATAAGAGAATAGTTTGGATGCCACACCAAATTTACATGGCAAGTTTGTTACACAGATGTCAAGTGGTTAAGATCTTTGCTGCAAACTTTCACGTTTGCCATGACAACTATAATGCACACTCTGTCGTTTGCCGTGGCAAGTTCTTTGAAAGTGTGATGCAATTTATCATTGCTACTTGGCTAATAAATTTAATATCATGTAGGCATACGCCAATTTGATTACAGCTGAAGGCTCAAAATGCTCAATTCTCATTTTATAGTA
Source organism: Lepisma saccharinum (assembly GCA_022664845.1). Classification (NCBI taxonomy): domain Eukaryota; kingdom Metazoa; phylum Arthropoda; class Insecta; order Zygentoma; family Lepismatidae; genus Lepisma; species Lepisma saccharinum. The sequence goes on from JAGDQP010019432.1 coordinate 19,368, forward strand.
AATGTCAAGAAAATTGCTATTCTGGAATTTATTTTATTTTAAGGCTTCAGGCCGGGATAAGGGAGAGGATTGTGGAACTTAGACGGCCAGCCCATCACAGCATTTGCCTGGTGTGACTAATGGGAAACCGTGGAAAAACCTCAATCAGAATGTTCGGCCGCTGTGATCGATCCCAGGACCTCCCGAATGCTAAGCCAACATTCTACCACTGAGCCACGGCCGCTCTGTAAAATTGCTATTCTGTTTGAAATATTGGAAATTGAATAAAAATAGTATTATGAATGTTTTTATTCAAAATCGCACTCCAGAAATTAAACGTGAAATGTACTAAGAAAGTTACAAGTACAGTAAATATTCAGTTTTGAAGTACTTCGTGATTTGAATCATTTATGGGAAAGTGGGATTTGACCTAGAACTTCTTGTTCAAAAGATCTACCCGGCGAAGCCTCACCAATGTAATGTGATCGGAAAAAACGTGTTTATGAAAAAAAAAGAACGTTTTTTTTTTCTATCTCAGCGTACAATTAGCGTCCCTTGAAGCGAACTTCCAAAATCCATTAGACCGGAATTTTTACACGATAAGCACTGCCCGTCACCAGCTAACTTCTCGCAAACAAATGCAAACCAGACCTGATTTGTGGAAGTCGGTTAGTGAGACAGTATTTTGTTTCAAGATAAATGAAGTGTGGCTTTGGTGTTGCCGAGCATAATCTCACACCTTTCACTTCTGCGACAGGTAAGAGAGAGAGAGAGAGAGAGGGAGGGAGCAATAAAAAACAATTTCCTGCTCTCTTAAATCTGGCTGCTCTCAAATGCTCAGGCAAAACACAATGCTAATTGCACAAAAAGTAAATAACTGTTCGCCATAACTGCAGCTGATTCATGCAAAGAAAAAATAATTAGGACCCTATAAAATACTTCCTGCTATGTTTCCTTTTCATCTACTGACAACAACAACTCTATCATTTTCAAGAAGAAGAAATTGGAATGATTCTCAAGGAAATGACAAGGTCGTTGTATCTTGAAACAAATTCATTACTCGATGGAAACAGACGGCGTGTTTAACTTATTTGAAAGTAAAAGTTTCCGTTGCTTCAAGCTCAATAGACGAGCAAAATATGTTTGTGTTCAGAAAGTCAGTTGGTATTTTTTTTCACACAAATGGAAATCCCTGAATCAAAGATGCCTAAAGACAATAAATGAATTATTATTTTAAAAAAATAGTAACGGAAAATGTAAGCAGTTGGTCTACAACACTCCGCGATAGAGGCTGGATTACTTGGATATCCTATGTCCTTGAGGACCTAATTATTATAAAATTAAAGTTGTTAGGTAACTTGACACACAGGCACATTACAATTAGTTGACCTCCCGTTTCCAGTAATTGTAAACCGGCAACAAATAGGTTTAATCGATTTTCTTTTATTTCATATCTTTTGGGGTATCAGGGTCGTAATAGTGATTGATTAATGAAAACTACAGGATGTCCTAAAACTTTCATACCATGACTGTGATTACGTTATACAAGTATGTTTATGTATTACTTTTTATTATGCACATAGAATATGAATGATTAATTAGAACCTATTAACATATAGTGCAACACCGGAAATCCGAACACCCAGAATCCTAAATTTTGGATAATCCGAACATCTTCGAACGAAAATTGATCGTGAAATTGAATTGTCTAATCAAGGATTTCGATTTTTTGCTCACCTGATCGGCTATTTTTAGCCAGTACCCTCAACTTGCCTCACACTCAAGGTCACTAAAGTCGCGTCTCCGTCTCATTCTGCCCCAGGGTTGGTTGTCAGATTGGGCGAAAAGTAGAGAACTGGGCTACCTGTAAACTGATTTGGCTACCGATTTTTTGGAGTTGGGCGACTTTCGATTTTTTGGGCTACTAGCAAGTCTTGTGTTTAACTTGAGCGAAATATTGTTACTTAAAAAAAAACTTTTTTTACACAAGCTGTTTCGGCATATTTTTAATAATGCCGTACACTGCACTTAGTCACTATTAAGTAGTGAAGTATACACTTATTTTCAAGTCCTATTTATGTACTAGCTGCAGGAAAACAAACGTAAGCACAATACTTTCATTAATTGTACCTGAATACGGGATTTTCAGTGTTTTACTGCAGTCACACCGGACCAATACCGAGATAGTACTTTAAAACTAGTCTGCCGATATACATTGCACTACCTTCAGTTGAAATCCGCTACTGTTTACCATTTTACATGCTAGCTTTTGCCTCGGATATCTGGCAACCGTGCCCTGCCATTTAGTAGTTGCTCACGCGAAATCACGGCTTATTGATTCTATTGCAATGCGCAAAAGAACGATTTGGTACTTTTACTGCATACGTTAAACATTTTTCAGATAATCTGAATTTTCCGGAATCCGAACAGGGCTTAACCCCAACTGATTCCCGTGGTTCTACTGTATATCCTGTAATTACACACATACGCACACTCACACACACAAATCGCAAAGTTAAATCCGGTAAAAGTGGTGGCTATTAATATTTATAAATGTGTTGATTTCTAAATTTAATCAAATTTAAAAGTGTCTTGAGCTAAGCCACGAGACGATGATTCAGTTTGTTAACAAAGACTTCTCACAGGCTTAACAGGAGGATTTCGTTATCCTTGCTTGAACGTCCGCAATAAATTGAAATCTTCTGTACGTAAAAGGGGCGGCACTTGATCATTTACTACTCACGCTTTTGACTACGTAGAAGTCCTCAATTCAGATATGATAGTTTAGGTTTCCCACTTCGCGGTTGATCATCCTTAATACCAGTTTGAAGATATCTGTTCACAATTAGGGTTAACAACTGGAAATTGTAAAATGCAGGACAAAACTCTCCAAAAAAGCCGGACTTAAAAAAAAATGCCGGACACTGAATTTGCAGCGATGAACATTTTTTCTAGGCACAATGACGTTTGTTATGTACCTTTCTATCTAGTAAAGTTTTTTGGGGGGTTAAAGACAAAAATGTTACTTGCTGATGTGCTAGCTCTTACCAATTTTTTGTACTTCGCAATTTCGCGAACGGAGACAAAAATAGTCGAGTGCGATATATCGACAGTACCACGAACTACGCACCCTAGTAGTTAATATATGTAACAAATTACCGCTCGTGACCATAAAGTTTACCGTAAATGACACACACAATGCAGATTTAGGTGTAGTAATATGGCTTGATAATTTTATTTTTAAAATGCCGGACTTTTCAAGAAAAAGACAAATGCCGGGCTGACATTTCTAAAAGAGTTAAAAAACCGGACATGTCCGGCGAGAACCGGACGGTTGGTAACCCTATTCACAATATTATACATCGTATGTTTAGAAAGGGCGGTGAATTTCTGGACACTTATTTTCGTTCAGTTCAACTCACTTTTCGTAAGACACAGATTTCAAATAAGACTCAAGCGTTGATATTGTCATATAGACTTCAAATAAGAGTTGGTATTCATGAGGATATGAAATTCAAGAAGACTAGAGAAACGGGACTTGTTCTTGCTTTATTTCAGTTCGGAGCAAATTCCTGAATATTCTACTTTGATAATTGACTCACAGATTAATGGAAAGAACTCTTACAGATAAAACTTGATCCTGATTCTGCATTTATCTTCTTCCAGGAGGAGAAATAGGGTACCGGTATATGGTTAAGTTTTTATTTATTTACTTTTTGATTGTGAGAGCAAAAGCAACGTAAACTTTAAGTTTTGATGACAGGACATGGACAAGATCTCCACTTCCTTGATGATTACAAGTAAAACGGATCTATATTTGCAGTGCTTCACAAGAATTTTAGGACTGATCTCCATGCGATGAGATATTTTTTAATCGTTGGTCACCTACATAGTTGAAATGCATTTGATATCAAGAAGTGCGCAACATCTTTGTTAAGGATGGAGACTTTTTAAAAAAGATCACTGACCAGCAGTTCAAGCAAGTAGATGCAGCTTACGCAGAAGAATAGTTGGAATCACTAACAGTGAATCAGCATAGCAGCGATGGGCTCTATCGTTCTACAGAGACAATGCAGAAAGCTTTTGAAACGTCTAGTATATCACAATGCTCACCCATGTCTGAAACACAGAGCCGTCGCCAAAGAGACCAAAGAGATGGAGACTTGCTTGTAAGAGATCTGATGTCCATCGTCAAGTTTTGCCAGAAGGAAGATTGTATGATTAGTATGATTTTCTGCAGAATGAAGAAACCAAAGCAGAATTGTTCATGTATCTTGGTACACATCTCATAGAGCAAACGACTACAGTGAATATTGCTACAAATATAAATGAATGACTTCAATGGAAAGTGCTGTAACATCTCTTTCATGAATGTTTTACATAAGTTTGAAGCTGATGGGCGGATCATAGCACACGCAAGAGATACGGCGCAGAAAGGTGCAAAATATATCCTAATTCGATCTTCCGATACTGAGTGATGTCCTCGTGTTCTGCATCTCCTTCGCTAAATTGAAAGCTTTCGTTCTCAAGCAACACTGTGGTGGTGTTGGTAGTAAAAGTCAATATGTAGCATTGCATATTATTCCAGCGCAAAATCTTATTTCTTCCAATCTTGGAAAGAACAAAGCTGAAGCTCCGTGGGTTTCATGCCTTCAGTGGCTGCGACACTGTATTGTTTCTCTCATCAAAGGGTAAGAAGTCAGCTTGGAACGCCCAGATCTCATACCCAGAGACAAGAAGTGCATTACGAGCTATATCCAACCTACTTCCGCCTATCTCTGAAGACGTTTTCCAAAACTTGGAACCATTTACTGCCCTGATGTATGACAGTCACTCGGCAAACGAAACAAGAAAACATTTATTCGCAATTAAAAACAAATTGATTTTCTTCTTGACACCAACCAATGAGCGTTGTATTAACGTGTTCTTGGAGCAGCTTATCAGGCTGATCGGGTAGAGGGAAATGGGTTAAATTCGACCCCATTTCTTACTCTCTATCCAGTGGCGTAGGTAAGGGGGGATATGGGGGGATATATCCCCCCCCTTGACTCTACCTTTATGAACTTGGAAGATGAGTATTTCCACAAGAAAAGAATTAAGTTACGTTTGGAAACAGAATTGTTAGTTAAAATTTAAAATTAATTGTATGGGCGGTACCAGCCCTTCCCGATATAATTGTAAATTTATTCATAAACAGACAAGGGTCGTATTGTACATTCTGAGTTGTAGTTTCACATTTAGGTAGATATGGTAAATAACCTTGAGGACAAGCAGTAAAAGTAAAAATTCTTTGACAATAATATCGATAGCGCCGGTAAAAAAGAAAGAAAAACAAGATGGTTTCTAGACAATAAGGAAGAACGTAGTAATAGTCTCAACAGGGGTAGAAAAGATAAAATTTTGAATATAAAACATTTAAAATCTATAGTTGAAGCAGTTATTTTGTACGCAGAGAAGAAATAACTTTAACAGACTTCCTCGTTACGTTAGATATGAATTATAAATTAAAACTAACACATTGGAAAGTTTCGTGCCATAGAGTAATGTAAAATCTAATGTGATCCTTCAGATGAAAAGGGAAGAAGATAAACATTTGGTAAACTTTATTTTCTATGGACAATGCTAGTAACTTTTGAATTCGACCCGTCACGATTGTACGAGTGCAATGCTTGTTAAAAATCACAAACATCCATGCCCAATGTAAAATTTGAACCCACAACCTTGGAGACGCTAGCCCAATGCCTCAGACCACACGACTAGCACGGTCGGCTATAAAGGGAGAAGAATTTAAGAATTAAAATCAATTGTTGAAATTTGCGATCAAGTTTCAATTAACGAATTTATTGCCTGACTAAATGCAGCTGAATGATTTTCTGTATTAGTTGATGAAACTCTCAATATCATCTACATGGGAAAACTTTGTTGTTAACTACGTTGTGAATTGTGATATGTTGAGTTGATTACGATCAATATATCAGACTTAAAAAAAAAAGTTTGTTCACGTGACTCAGTAACAACCTGGCAGATCTTCCCCTAACATGGTGTTGGATTGGAAGGAGAGTTTTGAAGAAAGGTTGGGATTTAGCGGAAACAATTTATCAGATCTGATAAATTTTGGTGTTAATTACGAGATCTTAGTTTATTAAGAATGAGTTGGAGGTAGCAGTTTCCTGGGAAATTAAAAAAAATATTCAAGACATATTGTAACAGTACCCTGCTGTGCTTTATGTATATTGCACAACACATTCACTCAATGTGGGAGTATTTAAGACCATTCATAATTTGATTGATATTGAATTATTTAGGATCAATTGGAACACTTATATTTTATGTCCGCTTATGGAAAGTGCCTTTTTGTGGAATTGTGGAGAGTACAAATGTTTCACCTATAACATAAAAAATAAGACGGATATAAAAGCATGACGCAAAACATGATTTCAAACAATTAACCTAATTTGTGTTCGAAGCAATTATTCAAATTTCTTGATTGAACAATTTCACAAACTCACATTGAAAACCTTCGTTATTTTTATTCGATTAAATTAGTATTTCGCTACGATTAACCGTTGAACAAATTTTTACAAAAGTAACATCTTAAATTAGTAGAAACAGTGAATAAAGCCAAAGATGCTGTTATAAAGTTTGAAAGAACTAAAGCAAATTGTCAGAAGGAAGACAAAGCAAGTCGCAATATATTTGAGTTTGGAAGAATCTACGAAAATATTTACAAAAAGCAGAAAGTGAGATCTAATCACAGTATAAGACAGGTTGTTTTACGCATTTATTTCGAATTTTTCTTAGGGTGTCCACGGATCTGGAAGAGGTTCAAAGAAGATCTGGAAATGAAATTAGATAACAAATCCAGCGTCTTATAAAATTACACCGATAAACTTCTGAAGGCGATTCCTCACATCAAAACAAAACGAAAGTTCCTCAGATAAATTTTCGAATGTGCATAGTTTGGGAGCTGCAGGGTGCCGAAAGTGTGAGAAAATGAATTTCTAAACTTCATATATCTAACATCGCGAAAAGTGGAGCTGATGTTGCATAGTTCTGTCAAAGACTTTAAATATACACTATCTCATCAGAAGCATATTTGGAAATTCCGAAATGGGCGCGCAAGGGAGTCCCCAGAAGTTCTCTGAAGTAAAGATGGGTCGAAATGAGCATGAATGATACGATTTTCACCAGGAAACAATAGTTCGTTTGCGCCAAGTCGATTCCATAAACCGAACGATTTTTTCTAAAACAAACTGCGTGCTTGCATAACAAGCAAGAGTAAGAATTACATAATTTCATCGAACGTTTTATTTATTTATCAAAGAGATTGAATATCATTGCCCGATTGGATGCTGGGATGGCGTATGCCATCTTTACTCGCACAAGAGGTATTTTAATTCATACTCATTTCGACGTACCTATACTTTAGAAATATCCAAAATCCCTTACTTCTTTTGGGGAATCCCTTGCGTGCCCATTGCGGAATTTTGAAATATGTATTTGCAAATAGAGTAGGTGTAAAGTCTTTGAGGGTACCATGCCACATCAGCTCTTCTATTCGTGGTCTTAGAAATAAGAAACTATAAGGTTACTTTTCCCACGCTCTCGGCATTTGGTAGCTCCGAAACTATGCACAGTTCGAAAAAATTGTCTAAGGGACTTTCGTTTTATTTTGATGTGAGGAATCACCTCCAGAAATTTGTCGATGTAATTTAAAAACACGCTGTATATAATTACACGTAAGAGTATTTTAGGTTTACAAATAAATCGGAATTTAGGAGAAGTCCGGACCTTCTGAACTCTCTCTGATTGGATACGTGACTGAGTTGTATGAAAGAATAGTATAGGTCTTAAATATCTAATACAGTAGCTACATAAATCAACTTCATAAATCAAGTATCATAAATGATAGTATATTACAAATGCATTATGTGGGGGTTTAAAATGAAGACACTGAACACGAAAACAAAACTCCCACAGTTAGTAGAATTTTAAGTTTTCTTCGTATACAAAATATTCTACACTAATTGCAACTTTCGAAAGCCAAACTAATAAAAGTGGAATGATGTATTCAAACTGCAGTGGAAGCATATAGCATTTACAAACTTCTAAAAAGTACTTCAGATTTTGTACAACCTGTATGCACATCTACGTCAAAGAATATTTTATACTCTGAAACGAATAAATATATCTTTGAAAAATCAAACTTTCAAATGTGACTGAACGGACTGGTAGTTTTACAACAGAAAACTGTCTTCGAAGTGAGCGTATAAGCATTAGTAAATGTTGGTCGAGAAAGTTTTCATTCTTGGCAAAATCCAACGTAATGTTTGCAATATGGCTAAAACTGATATAATATATTCATGCATTTAATACTTTTCCGCACAATAATTGTGCTATTCTAAAATTATAGAAAAAGTTCCGAATTTTATCCTTATAAAAGAAAAAAAAATGTTGCGTTGGGTTGCATAACTGCTAAGGATATGATTTTCTAGATATCCCTTCCCTTGAGAAATTCCTATGTACGCTACTGTCTCCATCGTCATGGTGTTGAACTCTAAGAGATAAAGTGATCTTAGTGTGGTCTGAGCTTCCAGAAAAAAAATATGTTAATGAAATTTACAGGTGTAAGAATGTGACTCTTAGATGTACGTATCGCCGGGTGGGACTTCCATGCACACTACCGTATGAAAATTGCAAAAGTATATGCGCCAACCAGAACACGACATATTCCAGTAATGACACAGATGTGAAAGAACTTTACATCTATTTACATGTACGTTGCATGTAAAATGCGATCACATGTCCATTATTTCATACTATACTGTATTTACAACTAGTATTTTAACTTAACTGACACTGAAGTCAGATTTATTTCTTCGACAAGAATTCCTGTCTTTTGCATAGAATAAATATATACTAGGTATAGTACTGTTCGCAGTCATTCACACTCTTAGTCAGGGTGGGCTCGGGGTAAGATGATTCCCTAAATGGTACGGTTGTAGATCACCCCCGCCATCTTGGTACGCACCTTCCACTGATTTACACGGGAATTGTTTTACTCATTTTATGTCTCTCGGATGTAGAATATTTAAGTTCTGCTTTCACAAAATTTGTCTTGGTGGTTATTTTGACTCTTGTATAGTTTTGGCTTGTGAAGTTTCTCCAAATATATAAGTATAATGTATTATTAATAGTTTGCTATATAAATCACAATATGTTAACGGGAAATTATACTGTTTCTTTATAAAATATTGCATTTCTATAAAGTAGCATGAGTAAAAGAGAACATGACGATAAACTGGGCGAAAACAGAAGTTAAAACTATACTCCTGAAAAGTATAAGACGAGTAAAACAATTCCCATGTTAATCAATGGAAAGTGCGTACCAACATGGCGGGGGTGATCTGCAGACGGCAAATCTGCAAAGTGTCCGGCGCGCAAAGAATTTCGCCCACGACGCGACAGGATAATAGAGCTTGTAGCTCCTAAACAAGTAAAAGTATAAATTCTGAAACTTTATGAAATGCTCTGAAACTGTGAATCCTTGTAAAGGACCTGTATGAAAAAACGAAAATCCAAGGACAAGCACAACTATATAAAATTCAAAGTTACATTCTTTTTTTAGTCTTAGCGTAAACATGACTATACATAAGTCGGATTGTACAGGAATTATTATGAAACAAACATTTTTTAAAAGTTTGTTGCTCTCGCTGTAACGGTTACGGAGATACGATAATGGAAACGGCTCAAATTTCGGCTTTCCTACCCCACCCCGAGCCATCTACTGTGAGGCATTTTTTCTGACTACCCTCATTCTTGTGACTAGTGATGGATATATATTTAAAAAAATAGAGGATGCCAAATTGTTACATGATTTGTCCGTATTACTGAATTTTTAAAACCTGATGCATGGACTATCGTATAAAAGTAATTTGATAATAAATTTATCGGTTAAAATAAATTAATATTATATTTGACATCATTATAAGACCAAATTTAATTTGAGTTTTAGAACTGAAGCAGTAAGTTAAGAAGTTAGTTAATATTAACAATTTCAATGTCTTTATTAAAATTATGGAACTATTAAGTTTACCAAGCTACTGCAAAATATATGATTAATCAATCCCATTGTACGAAATATTAACTTCTTGACTCCTATTCTAGAAATTAATTAGTGTTAATAATAGCACAATCTTAATTATTGCTTGTACGTCGTGTGTAGCTTTAGATACGCAACGTAATTACAATCAAAGACAAGGTAACATGAAGCAAATTAAAGTATATTACAGAACAATGCTTGTAATCATCAACTGAGACCTTGGAAGAAGAGTTCAAACATTAGTCATTCACTCAAGGTAACATTTGCAATGATCTCATGCATTGCGTGTATGGATCCACCTGTAAATCGATGGTGATGGAATGTCAACAAATGTGGCAGCTGAATTGTTGTTCAAGGGTAAATTACGAGCGCCAACTTCGGTTAAACAGTTTACTGGCGAAGCGGCACTGGTTACTGTCTTGCTTGTAACTACCATCTTGATTGAGGGTCTTTTCCTCAGTCCCACCAAACGAAAACTGGGATGGTACCTAGAAAAAGGGGTCCTCCCCGAAAACTTGTCCTTCCTTACCTACAGGAAATGTTCACCGACGGGCGTCATCCCTCCGACATGTGATGGACATCGGCTCCAAATGCCTGTCCAGCCCAACAAACCACTTAAAAAAAAAACAATATTCAAGGCTAAGCGAAGCAAATGATCCTTTTGTGGGTGTTTTATGTTTACACATTTTGAAATATTCGAATTGGAAATTACGTAATTTACCACAAAACTGACTGAAAAGTTCCGTCGTAAAATTTTTACTAATAAAATTACGTATATATTTATAGTTCGTTTATATACGTATATCGAGCTGGTATAGTTACAAAAAAGAACCGGTAACTAATTTTTAAAGAAAGGTATCTTTAATGCCTATTTTCAACTTGAAATCTGCTGTTTCTATCGAAATACTCATGTCTGCGTAGTTTGTTCCCTAAATAGAAAGTTTGCAAATTCATTACACACCAGGAACTCGGAGTGAAAGAGAGGTTAGCGTGCCCGTATCTGTGTATGTGGTCACGAGTTCAACTCCCACAGGGGTCTATTGAACGAAGTGGTTCGGAGTCCACTTTACCAAATACTGTAGGTCCCGTCCTTTGAAGGTCACCAACTTGTTTAGGACGTTAATCAGTGGCGGCCAGTGGTTGTCTCCACTGGCTGTTGCACTCAGGCCCGTCGCCAACCATAAGGGAGCCACGAAAAATTTAGGGAAGAGCTTGGGATTACGAAACATACGTAAAATTAAATATTTGTGTTGAGGCAAGGAAACTTTACGCAGCCCCCTGGCTGCGGGTCTGGACTTTGACTATGTGTGAGAGGATTAGGTAGTTAATCAGTCACAATCAATCAACGTATAGAGTTAAATTATGTAACGTATACACAAAAGAAGAAGTGACCAGGATATCAAATAAAGGGACAAAGTGAATTAGTTACGATTTTGAGAAAACTTACAGAAATGTCATAGCTATAATATTGAGGATAGAATTTGATAGTTTGTCACAATTTTTCGTGGCTAGAAATTTGTGTGACTTGGTGGTATTGTTAATATCAGTTTTAGAAGCTTTCAAGATTCACTAAACATTTTCTTCAAGCTATTTTGAGTTATAAAGTCTAACAAGCCCACAGCTCCTGATATTCATCAAAATTATTCTGCCGAGTAGACTGAAGACAGTTCGTGACGACAGAGCGTTCCATTGTCAAGAAATGTGTAAATTGAACATAATTTCTCTACAGTTTGTTTTGGAAAATTCCACAACTACTAGTCACGTCGCATACTTCCTTTGCTTCCCTTGCCCATTCAATTCCTTCACCTATTTTTTTCAAAGTGGAGAATAGCCTTTTGTGCCGAGGAAGGGTCAATTTCTCGATTTTGAAGTTAATTAAACAAAATGTCCACAAGAGGCATTACTACAAACAAAAAAAAAAGCCAGAAATTAAAATGATTGCTAATAAGTGTTTTCTTCAGTACTTCATTGATTGTGTTTGAATTTTTCTCTTCTTCTATCTTTCATTATCTTATTCATGCATTGAATAATATCCTTTTTATGTTCAAAGACAATATTTACGTTTCTGAACAGGAAGTTCCAACGTTAGCTCGGGGTAACCGTTTCTTAACTAGTGAATCTAAAACTGCGACTCGCTGGGGACTACCAGAAAAAAGTATATACGCCTTGCAAATTTGAAAAAAAATATTACATTTCTATTTATAGAAGTACCTTTCCTCATAAATAGATTCACTCGATGAGCGTAACAATGTACATACATAGCATTTGTAATGGGACGATACAATGCCATAGCTTTAAAATTATAATTTCGCGATTAAAGTAACATGAGTCGCCCGCAATGACCTCTAACTACAAGCGATACTGGACTGACTGCTGATGCTGCCAAAAATTTCATGAGTATATGAAGCCAGGAAGCGGAGAGGACCGTTTGTCCACTTCCAGTCTAAACCAATATGGACCAAATTTTCAGTTCTAATTCAGTTTTCTACACTTGTTATACATGTAGCTGCGTGGCACGTTTTTTATTTATATCTTAATTCTTGCAAAAACCGTAATTATTATTTGCAATATGTTCTATTACATGCAGAATACGGTATACTATTATATGAATAACTCAGGAATTAAATAAAAAACGGACCGCACCGGGATAAGAAACTTATAAAATTGAGTTAGAACTGAAAATTTGGTCCACATTGGATTAGACTGGAAGTGGACATATGAGTTTAAATATTTGCTCTGGCATCTATCTGTCGACACTAATCCACTTTCAGTCAGTCCAGTTAAAGATGCTTTATTCTTCTGATGCGTCGCGCGTGAGACATCATTCTGTGGTAACATCGCTTTAAGGTAGGAAGGAACAAAAGAACTCACCAGCGCTTAACCAAGAATCAAAACGGACAAACACATACATACACGCTCTCTCTCTCTCTCTCTCTCTCTCACACACAGAAAGAGAGAGGGAGAAACTGTGTAAGGAGTAGCAGACGGCTTGCGGAGGTCATGCGCGCCATAAGAGCCACGTACCGGAGGCAATGAAAAGCTCAGGAGGGGAGGAAAGTGTAGAAAACCTAGTTGCTTACATAGTCGCTGCAACTTCCGAATCCCTGTGGTAATTGCTTTAAGAAAATCGACTTGAACAAACAGAAGAGGAAGAACTCGTGTAGCGAGTTAGGCGTTAAAATAGGTGCGGGCAAATTACAGCACCAAGATTAAACTGTGAACTTGTAAAGTGGTTTTTATTTCTCGTTCTAAACGGAAACTATGTTTTTAACACCAAGGGGTAGAATATTATTATATATTCTATATTTTAGAGTGATTGAAATAAACATTAAATAACTTAAGAAAATCGGTGTTGCGCAACAAGATAAACTTTGGGACAAACCGCCACTGACTTTTAATAACAATTCCCACACTCATTACACACCAGCTATACAAAACTCTTCAATCTGGTGTAATCTGGTTCAGTCTAGTTTCTAGTCACTTCCAGATCACTTCCTGAACATTTGCAGTGTTGGTAATGTTTGAGACTCGCTATTCAAAATTTAAGTTAAAAAGGTTTCAAATGTATTCCTTCAAGTGATTGATCTACATTATCTTCTCTAGATCTGCAAGCTGTGTGATCTGTACTACGATGATCCTGTTGTAGCCACATCTCACATACGTTCCCGGTATAGATTTAGGAAAGGCCCAACCATTGCGGTGTTCTAGTAAAGCTTTCAAAGAATTTCAACAAGTAGTGACAAATTACCATTTAGCAGCCTCTTGGAAGCGTAGTTTTTTTTTTGCTGTATTGACTCTCGTAGCTTGCGATCCCCCACGTTCCCCCTAACTCACCTATGAGTTAACAGGGGGAACGGCGATCCCTGCCCCCCCGTCCAATTTCAGCACTGCCTAACTGGGATTTAGAGAAAATTGAATGTGAGAACAATGAATAGACAAGGTAAACTAGAAATGTGAGAAAGAGAAATTGTAAGAGAGGACATCAATGTGTTAGATTTAGGTGACATACGATGGGAAGGAGAAGGGGAGTTGAAATCAGGAAATTTTAATATGGTTTACAAAGAAGGGAAGGAAGCAGATGTTGGACTGCAGTATAAAAAGATGTTGGTAAAATGCAATAGAAGTAATACCAGTAAGTGCAAGAGTGCTGAGGATGAAGTTACTGACCTATTGGATATCCTAATTATATAGAGGTATGTGCCTATCTCAGAAGCAGACAAGATGAAGGTGGAGATAATATATAAACGGATTGAACAAGTTTACGAAGAGAATGGTAAGGCTTACGTAAGAACGGTGATAATGGAGGACTGGAATAGCGTTATAGAACGGGGAAGATAAGGAGAGGTAGTGGGAGGTTGTCCAGGAAAGCGTAACGAGAGAGAAGACAAACTTTCCCGATGGGAGTGTTTTTCTTACTAAAACTAACAGCACACCATCACGCACCGGGACCCTGAATTGTTGGGCAATTTATTTTTTGCGGCATTAGATCTGTGGGAAGCTAACACTTGGCTCAAGAATCATAAGTAGGCCTATATACATAAATAGAGACATACATGGAAAAGCGCTGGAGGAAACAGTAAAGATGAACTTTAAAAGGAGAAGACAAAGATGTTGTATGTCCCCTGCATTTTTAATGTGTATGTTGATTGATTGGTAGAAGATTAAAAAAAAAAACTGTGTGAAAGGTAAATGTGTGATCGTAGATGGGGAACGAATGAGGATGATCAAAGTACGTAAATGATCAGGCAATATTACAATAGCAGAGGCGGGAACAAAATTGCAGATGATGAAAGAGATAGTAAAGAACCGATACCAAGTTTGGAACTAAGGTTGATGTAGGAAAAAACTAAAGTGAGAGAAGTCGGAAAAGAGAAGAAACAGTGAATATGGTGCTGATGGGAGAGAAACTGGAAAAATCATTTTAGTACTTGGGTAGTTTGGTGACTTGCAGTTGAAGTTGCTCAGCCGAAAAGTGGACTGTATGAAAGGTGAAAAAGAAAATTGGAAGCCTTCTAAAGGTGAACATGGAGGAAAGTGAAAGAATCAAGTGGACGGAGAACATACGTAACGAAAAGCGCTGAAAAGAGTGGAAGAGAGACGAAACAATACTGGAGAAAATAAGCAGAAAAGTAGACTGATTATGACATTGGTTTTGCAGATATGGTATACTTAAGGATGCAATTGAATGTGTACTTGAAATGGAAGAATGGGAGAGAGAGAGAGAGAGAGAGAGAGAGAGAGAGAGTAAGAAGAAGCTGGGTATAACTTCTTAACAGCAGCAAGGGAGATAAATCGCACACAAAGGTAAAAAGGTGAGCGTAATGTAGAGCTTTTCTTCAAGACAGTTTCGGCAGAACACTAGTTACTATTAAAGCAAGTAGTTATTGATTACGAGTTACTCTGTATATATATATATATATATAT